>JBBPBX010048907.1:0-25566 GCA_038048925.1 Garcialebias charrua
TGTGTGTTTGTCTTTTTCTTTTCTTTTTCCTCACCTTTTTGGACAAGCCTTGGTGTTGAGAACACGTCTTTCTGGGACTGGACTGACAGCTTCAATTGTTTGTGGTTTCTAGTTTTACCGTCTTGTATACAGTACTATGACTGCTTGTGGTTGTGACAGGCATAGGTGGAGAGTTTGCTGGCATGATGCAGAGAAGGAAGGTAAATGTTTTCTTTGTCCTGGAGACCGAGTGGAAGGGCAGCAAGGCTCACGGTGTTGGAGCAGGATTAAAGCTCTCTTACTTTGGTGTGGATAGCGGAGGAGATGGAGTAGAGGTTATGTTGAAGAAGAAGTTGACATAGGATGTCGTGGTGGTGTGACATGTGTCTAGTGGGGGATGTGTCTTATGGTTGAAGTATTACGTCTGATGCTAGGTAGTTGGGTTTGGCTATTTTGAGTTTTTATTTTTTATTTCTGGTAGTATTTCCACCTGCAGTACAGATGACGTTTGTGTTATGAGCATTTCCATTGTTTTCTTTGTAACAGGATGTTTTTTGTTTACCTCCTGTTTCAAAAAAGGGGATGGGAGATAACAGACATACTGTATAGTTAAACACACCATTTCAAATAACTAATTAGATCAACGTTTTAACTCTTCATACAGTGATGAGAGCTGGAAACAGTTATACATTTGATAAAGTTATAAAAGATAATTTTAATAAGTGCCTAAAAACAGGTTGGATCTGAATGTTTGGGGTAATTTATATAGATTTAGTGCTGACTTTTTCTTATTTTTCATTACAGGTCAAATCTGGACTGCTGATGATCTGTCAGCCCTGTGACAGAACGTGTAAGATAAAATTGTGAATAATTTATATTTGAAAAGGGGAAATGCACTTTACAATGTTTCCACAGCTGTGATGGACAAGCAGAGGAACCTTACCATAACTGGGTTTACATTCCTCCCCTTTTCAGCAGATTAATTAATGTTGAATGAATGCTTAATGTTGCAGTGTAACCAATGAAGGGAAAATCTATTTCCCTGCACCATTTTTTATTTATTTATCTTACAGGTTAACAGGTGGAACATGCAGCAGAGCAGAACTAATCACATTAACTAACAAACTAACCAACTAATCACTAATATATGCCAAGGTTTTCTCATTATTTGTTGAAACCTCTCAATTGTTGTTTACACCATATGTTGAAAGGATACGTATGGTTATTCTTATGCCTGTGAAGAATGACTGTGAGTTTGATCCAGGAGGTCCAGAAAGGATTAAAGGTTGTTGAGATGAATGAGTCAGACAGAATGTGAATGTTTCAGACAGATTAATGTGATTATACTGTATATATATGTTTGTGCTTGGTGAATGTATGTACAATAGTTGTGTGTTGATAGATTTTTGAGAAAGGTGTACAGGGTTCTCACTATTTTTCTATAGATATAATTTAGTTTTATCAATTTTAATTCTTAGATGTGAACGATAATTAGAAATGTTTTAGAGGATACATTTTAGCTGCACCTTGTTAAGAAGTATCAGAGTAAGCCTAGCGGTGAATTTTACTGATAGGAAATGTTTGTGGTAAAACATTCTGGTACAGAGAATAATATATATATATATAGGAAATGGATGTGAATAAGATATTTGAGTTTGACAGGTTATGGAAGGATTTTTGTGTTTTCTGTTCTGATTAGATTAATCATAGATTAAGTGTTTAATTTTCTGAATGTGGTCTTAGCCCTTATCACAGACATCTCTGAATAAGAGCAGTTGAGCTTTTCTCAGATATCAGACTAGTCAACAGAGTAGTGTAGGGTTTTTCTCCTCACAGGTGTCTATGATGATGAAGATGAGATGGCCTGACTTGGCTAAAGCATAGTTCACATTCTTTGCTAAAGTTAACACATACCTGAAATGGAGCAGAGTATATGCAATGTTTTGAAGTTTGTTAAGAGTTGATAATTCAATTTTGGGTAATTTAAGGGTTTTTGAGAAAGTATTGGATTTATAAAGTCAAGTTAAAGTCCAGTTGTTTTTGATTGAACGCCTTTTTAAAGGTATTGAATTTAACTTCATTATTCCTGCATATACCCTGTTGAGGCGTGATATTTGATAGGAGGGACAGTCCGCTTCATTTTATTGTTTTATTTTTATTTGTTTTATGGTTTCATTTTTACATTTATTTTTGTTTATTTTTGTTTGTTTTTGTTTATTCTTTATTACTTTTTCCGTTTGTTTTGTTTATTTCTTGTTACATTTATTTGTTGTTTTGTTTATTTTATTTTCATTCTTTGTTTTTGGTTGATTTCTTTGCTTTTTGTTACATTTATTTTTTAAATTGTTAGTTTTCTATTGCGTTTCCAGCTTATAAGCTCTGACGGTTACCGTATATTTTCTGTTTAGTTTTTATTACCATTTATATTATTGCTTATTTTATATGAGGGTTTTATATTCTGGGTGGGTAACTTAAATGTAATATTGCTGTGGGAGGGAATGTTAGAGATTTCCAATGTGTATCAAGTTTTTAATTGCATTCTCACATAGAACATATAGGATTTTGTTGACATGATGTTTGTCATGTCAAAAGGGGAATTGAAATATATTTCTATCAGTATTACATTACACCCACTATGCTCCATTATTTGTATTCACTTAGTTCTGCCTTATAATGTGAAATGTGACACTAGGCAGAACGTTTTTCTCTCGGGCTTTGTTTTCACTAGGGAACAATTACACGCCTGCACATACACAGACATAACATTTGATGTTTACATTGAAGCTGATAGATTGTTGACAGAAAGGAGGGTCACGTGGTAGTGTAGGTGGTTCTAGGGCGGTCCTGAAGCAGTCCAAGGAGGTCCCAGGGTCCAAGGAGGCGGTGACGACATCCGGGGTTTTTATAACCGTGGCCCTGCCTTTGAAGAGTGTGTGTGGACTTGTGCTGGAGTCAGGTCTGTTGTCTGCTGTAAGGTTTATTCTTATATGTACAATAAACCTACATAAAAATTGCACATTCGTTTCAGAGCTTCCTTCAACCTTTTGAATTCGCAACAACACACAGTGCCTTTGTATTTGTCTTGACATTCATGTGTACCGGTACAATGATTGACAATTGTTGCAATTTGAACAGACAATTTAATTAAAGGTCATATGTAATATATGCCTGATTTATTTTAGTGTAAATGCTTTGTCTTGTTTTAAGATGGAAAATCTATTAATAGTTCTTAAAAGCAGAAGATCAATCTTGTTTAGTTGCCCTTGTTTTAAGATATTTTCTCTCAAAGTGAGATAAAATGAAAACTGAAAGAAGCATTAACAGACTAGTATTGAGTTTATTTTACTTCATAAAGTACTTGGAATGAGTTTTTACAACTTGTTTTAAGATATTTCTCACTTGTCTAAAGCCTAGAAATATTTACTTATTTCAAGAAATCTTACCAAGTGCAATTATCTTACTGCACTGGCAGATTATTTCACTTAATTTGAGATGATTCTGACTATTATCTAGTATTTTTTTTAACTTATTTTTAGATGGGTAATATTTGCAGTGTACCCAAAGATTGTTCTAATAAAATGGTTAAACTTTTCAATAATGAGTATTGTTTTTGCAGTTAATTCTATACTAAAGATAATTTTTAAATTATATTCTCAATTTGTTCTCATCTTTCTCAAATATGGCTCAAATGTCATTCTCATATGTAGCTTCAGTAAGACATTTAAGAGAAAAAATTAAGACAGGGAAGAGACAGTGGTAAGATCTGTTTTAGGGCTCATATACTTCTCAAATTTGTCTCATTAAAGTCTCAGATTCATCTCAGTAAGACATTTAAGAGAAATAATTAAGACAGGAAAGAGACATGGACATACAATGGTAAGATCTGTTTTAGGGCTCATACTTCTCAGATGTGTCTGATTAAAGTCTCAGATTCATCTCATGTTATTCTCTTTAATTCTCCTTCCAAATAACTAAGACATAATTGAGATCAGAGGCAGACAATCATGAGATCTCTGCTGTTTATCCTATTTCTCAAGTATGGCTCAAACGGTTATCTCAACTCAACCTCAGGGATGTCTTGTCTCATCTCAGCTTAACTCTTGCTCCTAAGGGACCCTTAGGAGCAGTAACTCAGAAACAAATTATCACAAGATGATACATATATGAGAAAGCTCAAACTGATCTCAGAAGACGAGATTGAACCACAGATGAGCAAGACAATTTTTGCTATGGGCTGTTCCCTCAGTCAAAGCATGTTTGAGGTGGTTCTTGACAGAGTTTTCTGCACACTTGGATCTAAATTCTTGCTGTGGCAATTTGTCAAAACCTGCAGCAGTCATAATCTCGTTTAATTTCCCCCACCAGCTGAAATGAGGTTAATCGTCTCATTGTGCACGATGAGATTGAGTCATTCAGGACGCTTCAGTGTGGATACAGCAGTGAAACATTAAGGCCTACCATGACTAATCATGACGACGGCTCCGAGTCATCATCTCATTACAAACTATCACAGCTCAGTTTGAGCATGCGCTGCCTGGAGACACCAGATAAGTTCACATGCTCTGCTGCCATGCTGACACCTGGCCTCCCAGGAGGGCGTGGATAAATTATTCCTCTGACTGCACACAAGTTGGAGGATTTAGACCAGAAGGAGGCACAAAAAGAAAATACATTAAAGGAATGCAAATGTAATAGAATAAATGATGTTTAGTAAGGTATTTAAACACTTACTGAGCCACCATTATTGGATGCGCAGTTTAGCAGACTTTAATCTTGCACAAACTGCCACCAAAGTGCGAGTTCTTCCTTTTTCCGATACTAAATTGTTTCTACTGTGATTAATCAGAAATGTAATTTCACGCTTAGACTTCAATTTATATTGGTCTACCAGAAAATAGACCTTTTATTGAAACTATCACAGAATTACATTAAACATTGGTATCGATATTAGCTCTGATTTAATAACTACGTTGACAAGAATTCAAATTAAAACAAACAGACAATTAAAACTTAACTGTTGGCACATTACTTGACAGATTAAATGCTTATGAAAATAAGAAATAGGAGGAAGGAATACTGGAAGCTAAGTTAAGCTAAAGTTGGTTACTTTGAACCAGACTGGGTGACACCGTTTCCCCCACACGAACAGACTGCTGGGCTCCCGCACGCTCAAACACACCACGGCTCGTTACCTGTTGAAGGTTCGTCTCTTGGAGACAAGAGTGGAGAAGTTTGTGGACACACACGTGGATGGGTTTGTCCAGTGGCCGTCCAGTTGGACTTCAGCGTGAGTGTGCTGATTCACGATACGAGGAACTCGCCTCCCTCGGCAGGAAACAACGGTCAAGCGCACAGACTGACTTTCAAAATAAAACTTTAGAAAACAAATTCTTCCAGAAGAGTGACAGGATCACAGTAAGGCTTTACTATGATCCTAGCGGAGACGTGGGTCGTTGACACATGACCGGGCGTCTCCAGCTTTCTCCAGGGAGAGAAAACCAGTTGGCAGTTCGTTCTCCTCGAAACTCTAACCCAAAATGCAGGAAGTGCCCCTTAAGAAGGGGGTGTGACTTAGTCACATACTTCCTGCTGATTGGTTGTTGCACCCCTAGAGAGGGTGTGACTTTGCAAATGAGTGAGTTTGAGTGACAGATGATAGGGTAGACAAAACATAGAAAACATACGTGAGAAGATGCAGGTGCATGTGCACAAGTCCGTACTTTGTTTTGAGAACTGATTCATTGTTTTTAGAAAGGACGGGAGACCGAAAGCAAGCTATGTCTAGCACTTTTCCTTTGAAACAAAAACAGTTCAAACAAATACGAAGGATTGTTCCTTCAACTTTCGACACTTATTCTGCCTAGAGCAGACAGTTCAAAGCATGATCATTCTGAGATGTTCTCTTAACTTTGTCATATTTAAAATATACCAGCTTGGTAAAATCATCATTGAAATGACAAAAATACTGTTTGATCAATTCTGAATTAACACACATTAAAGAGAAAGTTCAATCTGATTAATTAGTGTCCATTAATTCATAATAATTGTTAACCAATATAGAGTCCACTTGTCCTTGAGAAACTCCTTGAGAGTTTCAAGAAGGTGTAACACTGAGAGTTTCAGAGAGATGTGGAGAGGCCCATATCCCATACGGACATGAGAGTGCTGTATCCCTACACAAACCTCAGAGTTTTACAGTAATATGGATGACCTTTTGTTGGGGGATGTTGGGAGATGCCACACTCAGATATGAGTTGTGAATGACTGTCAGCTACTACCATATCCCATTTTAGCTCAGTATCTGCATTGACTGAGTTAAAACAGCCGAAGTTGACATCTGTAATGGGCTTTTTGAATTAGATTTACAGTATTTTCTGGTCGCACCTGTTTATAGGTCGTCCAATTATCACCAATAGATTGGAAAAATCCCTAGATAGGTCGCACCTACGTTTAGCTCTGCTGCAAATGTCTGCCACAGGAGCGCACAGCAAGGCTTTTAAGAAGATTAACACTTAAAAACAATTATTTGTTTGATAAAAATTATAGCAAATATATGTCTGAGCTGAACTTTTCCTTAATAAATGAACGTAATTGTGAAATGAGCTGGATTTAAAAATTTGTTTCACCGAAAGTGATAACAAGCCATATATAGGTCGCACCTGAGTATAGGTCGCAGGCCTTGAAAAAACCATAAAAAGGTGCGACCTATACACCGGAAAATACGGTACGGTGAATTACCTGTAGTTCTAGATGGAAATTGGATGCTTATTCAGTCCAGTGGTTCATGTGATATTTTGCTAACAGATAGTTTACTCCAACATGTAATAGCTTCTTTTAAACAAAGACCCAATTCCAAAAAAAAAAAAAACAGAAATCAAGGCGAGAACAGTAGTTTCACTCTACTTTCTGTCAGTTTAACATATTTAAAATCATTCTGTCATTTTCATGATGGTGAGAGGAAGACGTGAGCTCATCATGAGACAGCACTGGGAAACGCAAACCAAGCTCAGGCGTTTCACACCTTCTGAGACGCATGCATCCTTCAAACACGTGAACGTCTGGGAGATTTTCAAGGTTCAAGGTGACTTGATTATCATTTGCATCACATGTGGGACATGAGGTGGAATGAAGTTGTGTACTCAAGGTCCCAGTTACACACAAATATAGCAAAAATATAAAGTATAAAAAAAAACTGTACACAAGGATATAAGATATATGCTAAAGAGTAATACTATAATATAATACAGTGTATTAAACAGCAGCCTGAACATGACTCTGTTGTGAGCAGTTGGGTGTGAATACAGCAACTTAAAGGGGACCACACATTCAAAATTCACTTTTTAATGTTTTTTTACTCAACTTTGGGTATTTACTTCATAAAAAAACAGTCCAAAGGCCAAAAAAATGCACCCAGTGGTTTATTTACTCTAAGTAGATTTATTTTACTGTGATAAAAACGGCTCGTTTTTGAAATAAACTGGAAGTCAATCGCGCTTGTGACGTCACAGGCGCGAGGACAACCCACCCCAACATGAGTCCAGCCCCTCACCTAGCAACCCCTGGTTAGGCTCAACCCACTTCTGTATTAAACACATGACTGTTGTTTTTCATGATTTCATCTCATCTTTTGTTTATATGTTATTAATTTCATGTGTACAGCACTTTGTTGCAGCTGTGGTTTTTTAAATGGCTTTATAAATAAAGTATAATTGTTATTTTTATGTTTTAGTTCAATTTTTAGTGTATTTGCGATCGCTCCAAACGCGCAGCCGGCAAAAATTAAACGAGCAGACCCCCGACGTAGGGACCGGCGTCAACGAGCCCCTCTTCTGGCGCGATGGAGCGGAGCTTCAACTGTGCAGCCTCGCAGCAGCCTGGCAGAAGCCTCGCAACAGCGAGGACCTTCTCTTTACCGATTAATTTACGGGAGACACTTGGTGAACTTTGTGTGTCTTGACTGGAACAGCGATAACTCTCAAAGTCTCCGCGTGCAACGAGCGGAGCTGGCGAAAACCGGAAGAGGAACAAGCTAACATTAGCATCGGATTCGGGTGGTCTCATGCTAAAAGGAGCAGCAAACTGCGGCGCGCTCAGACGGGTTTCGGTAAGTTATCTTAAGCTAACACTAACAGTAAGTCAAATGAGTAATAAAAAACGAGCTAATTTTAAAACAACAACACATTACAGATACTGGCTGTGCAGAGGGCGTAAACAGATCGTTGAAGGGCGTGGACTTCAGAACTTCTATCAGAAACCGGTCGTTCAAAACGAAAGTTAAAACTGGCAGAATTAAAAAGGGTATAATTAATTATCTAAGAATTATTTTGTGTATTAAAATGAATTAATATTGTCAAGATAGCACACAGACATAACATAAAATTTTTAAATACTTACATGTGGTCCCCTTTAAGGTAAGAAATCAGCAGCATGGATAATCAGCAGCACGGATAAAGAGTCAAATCTCTAAATTACAGTGCCACTCCATGCCACACAAATGAGAAACAACCCTTCACTCTCTCACTCACACCTAGAGACAATTTAGAGTTACCAATCAGACTAACATGCATGTTTTTGGTCTGTGGGACGAAACCAGCGTAGCCGGAGAAACCCCACACAGACATGGAGAGAACATGCAAACTCCACGCAGAAAGGCCTCTGGCTGGGATTTGAACAGCTGCTTGCTGAGAGGCAGCAGCTCTAACAACAGTGCCACCGTGCTGCCACATAACTGTTTTTAATCATATAAATAAAACATTTCCAAGCTGATGCTGCTGAAGATTCTCAGTCATCCAGGCCATGATAAATAAATATAAAAAGGTAAAAAAAACAAAAAACAAGATGAGATGATTTCAGTCTAAAGCATGAAAAGTCATCCTTCAAACGTCTTGTCATCTGTAGCTGTTTTGTGCTGCGTTCATATGTTCTGCAGCGCATCTGCCCCGCAGGGATTGTTAATTTTTTATTTATTTATTTGGTGCAAAACCAAAATTGCTCACACGTGCATGACAACTGAGTGGAAACACATAAAGGTAAGCACCAAATCCAACTTCACAGGACGGCGTTCAATCGGCGTGTGACGCAGCAGGCCTAACAGCCTCTGCAGATATTACATTCATCCCATCCCACGCAGAGATGGAGGGACACAATTTCCAGTAATAGCCTTAGCCGCTCGCCTCTCTGTCCATTACACATCAACTTATTACCTCCATAAATGCACAGCAGGCTGCTGTCTGGGGATGGACTGGTAATCCCTCTAAAGACCGGGGTTTTATCAAAACTCAATCTGCTCAACACGCACGCACGCACACACAGAGACACACACACACACACACACAAGGCATGCAAGAGTAACATTATCATGGGTACACAAAGACAGACACACGTGCCTGTTAGTAACAGACATATGTGTAAAAACAGGGATTTTATCACAGACAAATCTGTTATTGTCTGGAGGTTAGGAGATTACAGNNNCCCCCCCACACACACACACACACACGTGCTTGTGTGTGATTAGAGTAAACACAACACCCTGCACGTTGAATGCACAGTGCAGTGATGTGTTTTAATGCTGCGATAGGACAAGTATCTCACGTTCAGTCTGACTGCTGAGTCAGCATTCTCTCTGTTTCCTGGTTACAGTTTCTTCTGGATGCTTTTGGACTCGGGTTCATCAACATGCTGTCAACTGTTTCAGCTGTTGGTGCATCAAAACGTGTGGCTTGTTCAGGACGTTGCTTTACCTGTTTGTTTTATCCTGTTTGAACGATTTCACTTTATTTACTCCTCTGTTCTCATAGAGCTGCATTAAGAGCTCTGGGAATCTTTAAAACATTTTTGCTCTTTGTAGTTTTCATCAGCTCATCGGCTTCATTTTTAGGTTTTAGCTATTGTTTAGCTGGTTTTAGTGTTTTACCTGCTGTTCTGCTGATTTTAGCATTTAGCTATTGTTCTGGTAAATTTGAGCGCTGTTTGTTGGTCTTAGCTATTTTTATTTTATTTTGATTTTTTAGCTAAATTCATTTTAGAGTTTTTGTTGTGCGAGTTTTAGTTTGAATAGGAACAAGTCAGTTTCAGCAGTCACTCAGCGTTCACGCTGCATCGTCTGAGAAAATGAAAACTTTTTGAGCTGAAAACACGCACTCTCCTGTTATTTATTTATTTATTTATTTATTTATTTATTTATTTATTTATATATTTATTTATTTAAAATATTCCTACATCATGACAGCATTGTTTGTTTTCTGGTATTGTTGGAAATGAGCATATTTTAAAGGAATGCCTATAACCCGCTACCTCACATGTTAGAGTTTGGAACAATGATCTTGATCGAAGAGTGACTCTCAGACTAAAGTTGAACTCAGTTTTTTTTTTAAACTGACTCAGGTTTAGACATTTTTTCTTTATTTTCACTCTTTAAAAAAACAAACAAAAAACACTTGATTGTAAACTAAATATCTTAATTACAGAAGTACACAAGGGAGCCAGGGGGATTAAACATATGTAGATAAAAATTTAAAATAACTATTTAATTAAACAATAAAACCGAATGCAATAAAGAAACAAGTTAAAATAAAATCACAAACTCCAAAATGAGAACAAGTAATTAGATAGATAGATAGATAGATCTGATAGATCTGATAGATAGATAGATAGATAGATAGATAGATAGATAGATAGATAGATAGATAGATAGATAGATAGATAGAACCAGTTCTCATATCATTTTGAAAAGGTGGTGATTGTATATCTATATGATGTATACTGTGTTAGCTCTATCAGGAAGCTGAAAAAAATTTGTTTTAGTTTTAGTAAGTTGCATTTGGGGCATCATGATGGCTCAGTTGGTAGAACTGTTGCCTTTCAGCAAAAAGGTCACCAGTTCAAATCTTGGCCCCGGGACCTCTCAGTTTCCTCCCACAGACAAAAAACATGCATGTTAGGCTGATTGGGAACTCCAAATTGTTTCTAAGTGAGAGCGTGAATGGTTGTTTGTCTCTGTGTGTCCATGTGATGGACTGGAGATCTGTCCAGGGTGTCCCCCACCTCTCGCACAGTGATAGCTGGATATGGACACCAGTGAACCCCGTGACCGGAAAAAAAAGAAGAAGCTGGTAAAAGATAATAGTTGGATGGATAATTTGCATTTGTGTATGTGAAATTTGTCCTGAGTGATTAGCAAATTAATAAAGAACCCCTTCTGAAAGCATCACTGACAAGACCCAATGGTGAACACCTGGGTTGACTGGGATTGGGAACAGGTGAAGCAGGAGCTGACAACATGAGGAAAGACAACACTGGGGAAGGGAGGAAACACAAGTAAATAAACACAAAAAGCTAAAGAAACGACACTAGACAGATTCTCACATGCTGGAAACCAAACAGAACATTGTTTCCCCATTTGCCAAGGTTGAACGACTTTTGTGGCCATCTTGAATCAGGTTGACACCAAAAGATAACCAGTTATCAGAGAGTTTCAATAAAATCTGTCTTCTGGTTTGAGATATTTTGATAACAGGCAAACAAACCCACACATGCAGTATGTACAAGTTCATGCTGGCAGGAGATAAATAAAAGACACAGAAGAAATGCCATGTTTTATTGATCTGAATCTCGTGTTTTACAGAAGCTATAAGATTTAACTCTAACACAAAAGAAAAGTGGACCTTTAAAATCATATATTCTTATTGAAGAGCTTAAATGTGTCGTCAGACTACCTGCTGGAGAAGAACCAGCAAAACATGCAAGAACCTTTCTTTCTCATTGAATTGAAATAACCCTGTGAGGTCCTTCTTTGTCTTTATTCTGAAACTTTAGTTGGTTGGTGTAGATACCATTGACTTTGTCAAGAAGTCCTTGCATGGTTTAAAGATTCAGGTTTGTTTCAAGGTCACCATTGGTGGAACGCAGCTCTTCTCCACACACATTTCTTCTTCGTCTTCATGCACATCCTGTACATCCTGTACATATATTGTATGTGAAGCCTTTGAGAGTGGGAGGACAGCTGCTCTGCTAACACTGTTTGAAGTCGAAGCCTGCGCGGGTATTAAAGGTTACCTCTACAACTTTTAGGGTTTCACATCTAAAACTGCTTACATTGCGAAGTGTAGCGCTGTTTATCTCTCCAGCTTATGAATAATACAGAGGGAGGAGGAAATGTGAGCCGACAGGTAGAAGCTTCTTTCTGTCTTATTCCACTTACAAACACATTCTATAAATACATGTCGCCGTCCCTTGTTCGCTTCCACAAAATCCTTCTGTCAGCCAGAGTGGTAGAAGAAAGTATCTTTCTCTGCCACAGCCGAAACGACGTTCAGGGTTCACTGAGCCGAAAGAAAGAGTTCAGATCTTTTGAAGTGAGGTTTTTGATGAAAGGTTATCAACATTTGTTTTATCTGTCATAGTTATATACAGTAAGTGACTAATGGACTGTGTCTATACTAGACCTGTCGTGATAAACAATAAATCAATTAATCGCATGATAAATGAAAATAATCGACCTCCTTTTCATTTATCGGCTTTATCATTTTTTCGTTTCTCTCTTTCTACTGAAGACACTGGAAGACAAAAGGCTCAAATCCGGTGTTCTTCACTGACCTCTCCCTTTCTCTTTAGAATCTGTTTTATCTGTCCAAAATCACGTTTTTGGACCGTTAAAAGAAGCTAAGCGGAGAAACTAAGCTATGAGCTAAGCTAACAGGCCCGCCTCGGGAAAAAACCTCAGTCTTGTCAAAGCTCCAAAATTCACGGTTGAAACCCATACATTCATGTAAAAAAAAAAATCTCAGCAAAAAGAAAAGCTGAGAACTTGTTGACTGATTTTTTTGTTAAAAGCTTTATGTGAAAAATGCTATGCTAAAGAGCTCAAACCACACGTGTCTGCCATTTTGAAAGCTGAAAAAAGTACAGACACAGCCCATGTGACCCAAGGTGCCTCCCTCCCATTTTTCTTAAAGAGACACACTGCTTGCTCCCTCACTATCCAGCCTTCAGTTCAAACAGTTCTATACTGCCATCCAGTGGTCAAAAAAGATACTACACTCAAACAAAAATTAACCAACATTTATTCTTAAAGGGGACCACACATGCAAAATTCACTTTTTAATGTTTTTTTACTAAACTTTGGGTATTTACTTCATAAAAAAACAGTCCTTGTGCCAAAAAAATGCACCCAGTGGTTTATTTACTCTAAGTAGATTTATTTATTTTTGATAAATACACCAGGATTCACACTTCCTGCATTTATTGACGTCACAAGCCGCCAGCCAATCAGATCAAACCTGAGTCCAGCCCCTCACCTAGCAACCCCTGGTTAGGCTCAACCCACTTCTGTATTAAACACATGACTGTTGTTTTTCATGATTTCATCTCATCTTTTGTTTATATGTTCTTAATTTCATGTGTACAGCACTTTGTTGCAGCTGTGTTTTTTTAAATGGCTTTATAAATAAAGTATAATTGTTATTTTTATGTTTTAGTTCAATTTTTAGTGTATTTGCGATCGCTGCCAACGCGCAGCCGGCAAAAATTAAACGAGCGGACCACAGGCGGAAGGACCGGGTTCGACGGGACCCTCTTCCGGCGCGATGGAGCGGAGCTTCAACTGTACAGCCTTGCAGCAGCCTCGCAGCAGGCTCGCAGCAAGAGGACCTTCTCCTTACAGATTAATTTACGGGAGACACTTGGTGAACTTTGTGTTGTCTTCACTGGAACAGCGATAACTCCCAAAATCTCATCGCGTGCAACGAGCGGAGCTGGCGAAAACCGGAAGAGGAACAAGCTAACATTAGCTTCGGATTCGGGTGGTCTAATGCTAAAAGGAGCAGCAAACTGCGGCGCGCTCAGACGGGTTTCGGTAAGTTATCTTAAGCTAACACTAACAGTAAGTCAAATGAGTAATAAAAAAAGAGCTAATTTTAAAACAACAACACATTACAGATACTGGCTGTTACAGAGGGCGTGAACAGATCGTTGAAGGGCGTGGACTTCAAGAAACCGGTCGTTCAAAACGAAAGTTAAAAATGGCAGAATTAAAAAGGGTATAATTGATTATCTAATAATTATTTTGTGCATTAAATTGAAGGAATAGGGTCTGGATATCCCACAGAAATACCATAAAAATTTAAAAAATACATCTGAGGTCCCCTTTAAACTTGACAATAATTACTAACGTAATTACAGTATTGTCAAATTTCAAACAATATTATCGTTTATCACAATAATTTCTGAGACAATTGATCTCTCCCAAATGTGTTATTGTGACAGGCGTAGTCTATACAGCAACTTTTTATCCATACATGATGCTCAAAGTGCTTTACAGAATGCACCTTTATTTACACGTCCATACATCACTCAGCTTCATAGAGCAATGAAAAGCAATGAAAGCAACAATTCAGTTCAGTTTATATACCGGGTAGCACCAAGTCACAACAGAAGTTCTCAGTGCATTGAACAGAAACATTAATCTGAGGACCACATTGACATGTGACTGCACACTGCTGGAATAAAACCTCCGACTCTCTTGTTGGAGAATGCCTGCTCTAACCACTGACACACAGACAACATTATTTAACCAATCTAATTGAGATCTTTTTCAAGGTCTTCCTGGGCCTGAAGGCAGCCTAATACTGTGTTCTTGACTTTAGAAGGAAACCAGAGTACCTGGAGAAAACTCACGTAAACACAAGGAGAGCATGCAAACTCCACACAAAAAGATCTCAGATCCAAATTGGGGATTGAACCCAGGACCTTCTTGCTGTGAGGCAAACATGCTAACCACTGATCCATCATGCTGCCACGTTAGTATGCAGTTAAGTCTTTGAAAAATCTGTTTGGAGAAATTTTATTCAAATTCTGATACACTGCTGAGCCAACAGTAAAGCTTTGACAACCATGGCTTTAAATTTCACTTTACATGCTTTTCAGAGAGTTTCATGATTACTGTATTTGCAAACCAAATAATGGAAACAATATTCAGCTGTGGCACAGTTGGTGTGACCCAGGGTAACTGCAACAGGAACATTACAATGTTTTTAATGAAAAAGCTGTGAAACTGACAGTAGTGAAGTCAAGTCAACATTTCATCCCTCTGCTTTGTTCTTGACTCTGCTCCGACTAGCTGCAACTCTTCAGTCCTGTCTGAATTCAAATCTAATACTTGTTTTCACAAATCAGTTTTTGCTGCAGGAAGTCAGCTGTTTGAGATGTCAAAACTTCTCATGCGGTCTGTGTGAGTCTGAACCTAGACTATTGTGTTCATTCTAATAGATTTACTGTAAAACCACATGAACACTGGTCCACAACAACGCCAACAGGCGTTCGGGGGCCGTGGTGTAGTGGTAATGGCAGTCGACCCCTGATCGGAAGGTTGGAGGTTCGAATCCCGCATCCGCCCACCATGTGTCGTTGTGTCCCTGGGCAAGACACTTTACCCCGAGTTGCTCCCGGTAGGTCTGGATGGCGCCTTGCAAGGCAGGCTACTACTACCGGTGTATGAATGTCTGAATGAATGGGTGGATGGCTGGTATTGTAAAGCGCTTTGGGGTTCCTCACAGGGGGCTAGAAAGCGCTATATAAATAAGCTCCATTTACCATTTACCATAACAGTGGTTCCTAAACTTTTCATCAGTTGAGCCACAACATGACAGAGGAAGTAAACAGACTCCAACTGCTGCTGGCTGAAGGATTTAAACAACTGTAGGCCTAAAAACAATAATAAGAACACAAACATTATTCACAAGCATTTCACATTTTCTTTCCATTTAGATCTACTTTCTTATCCATGAGTTTTGGTAAAATACAAGTTTATAGACCCTATTCAGGGCAGCACAGTGGCACAGTTTGGTAGAGCTGCCGTCTCTCAGTGAGAAGGTTGCCGGATCAAATCCCAACCGAGGACCTTTCTGGGTGCAGTTTGTATGTTCTCTTTGTGCATGTGTCTGGGTTCTCTGGTTTCCTCCCACAGATCATGTGGTGCCATGGGTGATTGGTAACTTTAAATTGTCCCTTGGTGAGAGTGAATGGTTGTTTGTATCTATGTGTCCCTGTGATGGACTGGAGACCTGTCCAGGGTGTCCCCTGCCTCTCACACAGTGACTGCTGGATATAGGCACCAGCAGGGACCCCCCGTGGCCCGAAAAGGAAGAAACAGGTAAAGATAATGGATGGATGGACCTTGTTTGAATTTAAGCAGATCACTTAAGATGATATCATGACCCTCACCTGGTGATTCATGACCCACATCGGGGTCCTGACCCCATTTTTGGGAACAAATGTTCCATAAGATGCTCTGTTTGCAGAGTGTGAACCCATCTGTCCTCACTGTGAGCCGATCTGCTCTGATGCAGGATTTTATTTTTCCCTCCAGTGTGAGGCTAAGAACTGCTGGAAAAAGACCAAGAAAATGTTCCTAGCGGAATTATGTGGCAGTTCTAAGTTGGATGCATATGTAATGGGATGCAGGTGCATGCAGTCTGTGTGACGAGACACAGGTGGATGTAGATGTAGTGGATGACAGGGTCCGCTATGATACGTCTTTTTTGAACTGTTCCAGTGATGACCTTTACTGACCTCTCAGTAAACAATAAAGTAGTGTTGTATCTTTACAATATGTTTTATAATCACATATGTTATATGCTGTGTTATTCTTTAATGTGAAGCATTACTGTGTCACTTCTGCAAATGTACGGGGTGTCTAATAAGTGTCAAAGTTGAATATGTCAAACTGACTTGTTCAGTTTTGTGTTAAATTGAGAAGCAGCTAAAATCTCTAAACGAGCATCTGTATGTCTGCACTTTCAGACACTTTTCCTAAAACAGTCCTCTCTGTTTTCTAAACAGACTTTCTGTCGACCTTGAAGTTTTTGCTTCACATTTCACTCTCCTCGCTTGGCCCACGGACCAATGAGGAAACTGTGTATCTAATCCACATATGTCAAGGCGGCGGCCCGCGGGCCAGATCCGGCCCGCAAAACAATTATTTATGGCCCCCTGGATGATATTTAATAACTATTAGAGCCGGCCCGCAAGCCACAGAACACCGGCAGCCGGCTCTCAGCTGTAAACAAGGTGAAATGTCCGCTGCTAAGCTTCATTCTAACTCCGGCTGAAGTGGTGGAGGTGCTCAGCTTCATTCTAACTCCGGCAGAAGTGGTGGAGGTGGGGGGTGGGAGAAGTGACGATATTCCAATGCACAGCAACACTTTCCTCAGCCCTCCCCATCTTGTTTTCTCACAGACATAGTCTCGCGAGTTTTGGGTGCAGTGACTGACGAGACTTTAAGACAGCAGTGGAGCTATCGGTGCGAAGTAAACATGGATGCTCATGCTGCAGAACTAGCAAACAAGCAAACGAAAACTTATTATTTTCACACAGAGTGGGAGGAGGAGTATTTTTTTGTTTATTCTAATTCGAAGTCTATTTGCCTCATCTGTAATTCGAGCGTTGCCTTGCCCAAAAAGTGTAACTTGGAGCGGCATTTCAAGACGATGCACAAACTGTTTGAGACAGATTTCCCTCCTAAAAGTTGTTTATGGACTCAGAACATGCGGGAGCTAAAACACAAGCTTGCAGCACAGCAATCGATCTTCACTCAGCCCAGCACAAAAGGTAAGGTTGCTACGATCGCCTCCTACCGTGTTAGCTGCATCCTGGCTCAACATAAGAAGTCTTTCAGTGATGGAGAAGTTATGAAAGAAGCGTTTATTATTCTGCATTATTCACCTGGATTATTGAGCATAAATCAGGATGTTATTCTTTTATTCACCTGGATTATTGAGCATAAATCAGGATGTTATTCTTTTATTCACCTGGATTATTGATCATGCATCAGGATGTTATTCTGTTATTTACCTGGATTATTGAGCATAAATCAGGATATTATTCTGTGTTATTTACCTGGATTATTGAGCATAAATCAGGATGTTATTCTGTGTTATTTACCTGGATTATTGAGCATGCATCAGGGTGTTTTTCTGTTATTCACCTGGATTATTGAGCATAATTCAGGATGTTATTCTGTGTTATTTACCTGGATTATTGAGCATGCATCAGAGTGTTTTTCTGTTATTTACCTGGATTATTGAGCATAAATCAGGATGTTATTCTTTTATTCACCTGGATTATTGAGCATAAATCAGGATGTTATTCTTTTATTCACCTGGATTATTGATCATGCATCAGGATGTTATTCTGTTATTTACCTGGATTATTGAGCATAAATCAGGATATTATTCTGTGTTATTTACCTGGATTATTGAGCATAAATCAGGATGTTATTCTGTGTTATTTACCTGGATTATTGAGCATAAATCAGGATGTTATTCTGTGTTATTTACCTGGATTATTGATCATGCATCAGGATGTTATTCTGTTATTTACCTGGATTATTGAGCATAAATCAGGATGTTATTCTGTTATTCACCTGGATTATTGAGCATAATTCAGGATGTTATTCTGTGTTATTTACCTGGATTATTGATCATGCATCAGGATGTTATTCTGTTATTTACCTGGATTATTGAGCATAAATCAGGATGTTATTCTGTTATTCACCTGGATTATTGAGCATAAATCAGGATGTTATTCTGTGTTATTTACCTGGATTATTGAGCATGCATCAGGGTGTTTTTCTGTTATTCACCTGGATTATTGAGCATAATTCAGGATGTTATTCTGTGTTATTTACCTGGATTATTGAGCATGCATCAGAGTGTTATTCTGTTATTCACCTGGATTATTGAGCATAAATCAGGATGTTATTCTGTGTTATTCACCTGGATTATTGAGCATAAATCAGGATGGTATTCTGCATTATTCACATGAGTTATTGATCATAAGTGTTTATTGAGGCTTTATTTAATATTTTATTTAATTCATTTATTCATTCATTTAAAAGAGACAAAATAAAACAAATTCATAAAAAAAACATTGAATGAAAAGAGTGCAGAAAGAAGAAAAAAAACTTCTATCACCTCCTTATAATAAACATTGAACCAGTCCGGCCCTTGGCTTGTAGCAAATTTGTTTTTTTGGCCCTCGGTGTATTTGACTTTGACACCCCTGATCTAATCTCAACACTTTAGAAAAGCGTTTTGTTTCCGGAACGCTTCGGAGTTGGAATGGACAGAGACCTGAAAGCTCTTTGTCTTGATCGCTGATTAAGCTGCAGTCATGAGTCAAAGACTGGCTTATCAGTGGGAACTTATGAACGTCTCCATCAAGTTCACCGAGCAAAAGCTCTCTATGACTTTCTTGAGGAACGCTTTATTTTGAAAACTAACCAGGATGTGCCACTGTCTTTGACGGAGAAAGCAGCCGTCACGACACGTAGAGTCCATGAACACACAGAGGTACAACCGGACTTCATGGGCCCATAACCTGTGGAGCTGAAATTGCATCTACAACTCAACCAACCGAGATGAAAGTCCAACAGGTACAGAGTTGCTGATGTTTTCTGGATCATGCTGTGGAGTCGTGCTGGTTTTCATATGGAGAAGTGTCAGTTCTGGTTAAACTCAAAATAGACATTGGCGTAGGCAAGGGGGGATCAGTGGGTTCGAACGCACCGCCCACTTTTAAAGGAGAAGTTGACAATGTTAAACTAGTGTGGCTGGATAGCTCAATGGATAAAGCGTCTGCCTTCAGTCCCAAAGCTCGTGGGATCAAGTCCTGTATGGTACAATGTTTTTTTTTTTTTTAATTCATTCCAAATTAAAAAAGCACAAGAAAACTATTTACAAAACAGCAAGGAATAAAACAATGCATTAAATGAAAGGAATCAGACGAAGAAAATAATCTTATCTGCCCCTTCTCAAACTATTTTTTTTTTCAAACACTCGATTCAAACAACTAATTTTACATTTGTCTTTTATTGGATAAAAAAAGTAGTTAATATGCCTGTGAAGAAAGAAGAATGTGTTAACCACAGGCTGTGGTTAACACATTCTTCTTTTTTTATCCAATAAAAGAGTGTTTGAAAAAAAAATAGTTTGAGAAGGGGCAGATAAGATTATTTTCTTCGTCTGATTCCTTTCATTTAATGCATTGTTTTATTTCTTGCCGTTTTGTAAATAGTTTTCTTGTGCTTTTTTAATCTGGAATGAATTAAAAAAAAAAAACATTGTACCATGCGGGACTTGAACTCATGAGCTTTGGGATGAAGGCAAACGCTTTATCCATTGAGCTATCCAGGCACATTAGTTTGGTTTGGTCAACTTCTCATTTAAAACGTACCGCCCCCCCAAAAAGTTCTGGCTACGCCCATGAAATAGATAACTTCCTCTTAAATCTCTCCAACCTCTCCCTATTCCTCTTAAACCTCTCCTTTATTTCATTCTAAGCTGGTAATTACATTTTAAGCTAAAGAACCTTCAGATTAAGTATTAGTCATCATTACTTATGTCTGTTGTTGCAATTTAAATGTGCTGACGTGTTAAATTGCAAGAAAGTGAAATCCGTCAATCAAGTGTAATGGTGTTAATTTTAGTTGATTTATTTTAAATAAAAGGTAGTATAATTTGGTACACCGACTAAAATCAACATCTCATTGTCACTTAATGGCTTTATGGTTTATTTGTCATTCATAAATGATCACAGAAATATTGGGTGAACCTGAAAAGAAAAGAATCCGTGAAATACTATTCAATCTGAATAAGTAAGTAATTAAGGTAAAGGGTGTCAGTTTAATACTGACCCCCTAAATTTCTTTACATAGTCTATGTGATGGGATGCAGACAGACTCAGTCTGGGTGATGGGACGCAGGCAGACTCAGTCTGGGTGATGGGACGCAGGTAGACTCAGTCTGGGTGATGGGACGCAAGCATACTCAGTCTGGGTGATTTGATGTAGGCAGACTCAGTCTGGGTGAATGGATGCAGGCAGACTCAGTCTGGGTGATTGGATGCAGGAAGACTCAGTCTGGGTCATTGGATGCAGGCATACTCAGTCTGGGTGATGGGATGCAGGCAGACTCAGTCTGGGTGATGGGACGCAGGTGGACTCAGTCTGCGTGATAGGATGCAGGCAGACTCAGTCTGGGTGATTGGATGCAGGCAGACTCAGTCTGTGTGATGGGACACAGGCAGACTCAGTCTGGGTGATGGGATGCAGGCGGACTCAGTCTGAGTGATTGGACACAGGCAGACTCAGTCTGGGTGATTGGATGCAGGAGGACTCAATCTGGGTGATGCGACGCAGGCGGACTCAGTTAAGGTGATGGGACACAGGAGGACTCAGTCTGGGTGATGGGACGCAGGAGGAATCAGTCTGGGTGATGGGACGTAGGCGGACTCAGTCTGGGTAATGGGTCGCAGGCAGACTCAGTTTGGGTGATGGAACGCCTGAGGACTCATTCAGGGTAATGGGATGCAAGCAGACTCAGTCTGGGAAATGAGTCACAGGCTGATACACTTTGGGTGATGGAACGCCCGTGGACTCATTCTGGGTAATGGAACGCAGGCGGACTCAGTTTGGGGTAGGATGCAGGCGGACTCAGTCTGGATGATAGAACACCTGCAGACTCTTTCTCTGTGATGGAACACCCATGGACTCAGTCTGGGTGATGCGACGCAGGCAGACTCAGTTTAGGTGATGGAACACCCGCAGACTCATTCTGGGTGATGGAACACAGGTGGACTCAGTTTGGGTGATGGAACGCCCACAGAGTCAGTCTGGGTGATGGGTCGCAGCTGGACTCAGTTTAGGTGATGAAACGTCCCTGGACTTATTCTGGGTAATAGGACGCAGGCGGACTCAGTTTGGAGGGTGGGATGCAGGCAGACTCAGTTTAGGTGATGGAACACCCGCAGTCTCATTCTGGGTGATGGAATGCCCACAGACTCAGTCTGGGTGATACGATGCAGGCGGACTCAGTTTAGGTGATGGAACACCCGCAGACTCATTCTGGGTGATGGAACAAAGGTGGACTCAGTTTGGGTGATGGGACGCCCACGGAGTCAGTCTGGGTGATGGGTCGCAGCCGGACTCAGTTTAGGGGATGGAACACCTGCAGACTCATTCTGGGTGATGGAACACAGGCGGACTCAGTCTGGGTGATTGGACGCCCACGGAGTCAGTCTGGGTGATGGGTCGCAGCCGGACTTAGTTCAGGTGATGGAACACCCGCAGACTCATTCTGGGTGATGGAACACAGGCAGACTCAGTCTGGATGATGCGATGCAGGCAGACTCATTCTGGGTAATGGGACGCAGACGGACTCAGTCTGGGTAATGGGTCGCAGGCTGCATCAGTTTTGGTGATGGAACGCCTGAGGACTCATTCTGGGTAATGGGACGCAGGCGGACTCAGTCTGGATAATGGGTCCCAGGCTGACTCAGTTTGGGTGATGGAACGCCCGTGGACAAATTCTGGGTAATGGGATGCAGGCGGACTCAGTTTGGGGGGTGGGATGCAGGTGGACTCAGTTTGGGTGATAGAACACCCGCATACTCATTCTGGGTGATGGAACTCCCACAGATTCAGTCTGGGTGATGCGACGCAGGTGGACTCATTCTGGGTAATGGGACGCAGACGGACTCAGTCTGGGTAATGGGTCGTAGGCTGACTCAGTTTGGGTGATGGAATGCCTGAGGACTCATTCTGGGTAATGGGACTCAGGCGGTCTCAGTCTGGGTAATGGGTCGCAGGCGGACTCAGTCTGGGTGATAGAACACCCGCAGACTCATTCTGGGTGATGGAACGCCCACGGACTCATTCTGGGTGATGCGACGCAGGCTGACTCAGTTTGGGTGATGGAACGCCCGAGGACTCATTCTGGGTAATGGGACGCAGGCGGACTCAGTCTGGGTAATGGGTCGCAGGCTGACTCAGTTTGGGGGATGCGATGCAGGCGGACTCAGTCTGGATGATGGAACACCCGCGGACTCAGTTTAGGTGATGTAACAACCGCGGATTCATTCTGGGTGATGGAACATAAGTGGACTCAGTTTGGGTGATGGAACGTCCACGGAGTCAGTCTGGGTGATGGGTCGCAGCCGGACTCAGTTTAGGTGATGGAACACCCGTGGATTAATTCTGGGTAATGGGATACAAGTCAAACTCAGTTTGGGAGGTGGGATACAGACGGACTCAGTCTGATTGATGGAACACCCGCGGACTAATTCTGAGTGATGGAATGCCCATGGACTCAGTCTGGGTGATGCGATGCAGGGGGACTCAGTTTAGGTGATGGAACACCCGTGGACGGACTCATTCTGGGTGATAGGTCGCAGCCAGACTCAGTTTAGGTGATGGAACACCCACAGACTAATTCTGGGTGATGGAACACAGGCGGACTCAGTCTGGGTTATGGGATGCAAGAGGACTCAGTCTGGTTGATGGGACGCAGGAGGACTCAGTCTGGGTGATGCGACGTAAGCAGACTCATTCTGGGTGATGGGACGTAGACAGACTCAGTCTTGGTAATGGGTCGCAGGCTGACTCAGTTTGGGTGATGGAACGCCTGAGGGCTCATTCTGGGTAATGGGACGCAGGCGGACTCAGTCTGGGTAATGGGTCGGAGGCGGACTCAGTTCAAGTGATGGAACACCCGCAGACTCATTCTGGGTGATAGAACATAGGTGGACTCAGTTTGGGTGATGGAATGCCCACGGAATCAGTCTGGGTGATGGATCGCAGTCGGACTCAGTTTAGGTGATGGAACACCCGTGGACACATTCTGGGTAATGGAATACAGGCGGACTCAGTTTGGGGGATGGGATGCAGACGGACTCAGTCTGGGTGATGGAACACCCGCAGACTCATTCTGGGTGATGGAACGTCCACGGACTTAGTCTGGGTGATGCGATGCAGGCGGACTCAGTTTAGGTGATGGAACACCCGCAGACTCATTCTGGATGATGGAACATAGGTGGACTCAGTTTGGGTGATGGGACGCCCATGGAGTCAGTCTGGGTGATGGGTCGCAGCCGGACTCAGTTTAGGTGATGGAACGCCCGCGAACAAATTCTGGGTGATGGAACACAGGTGGACTCAGTCTGGGTGATGGGACGCAAGAGGACTCAGTCTGGGTGATAGGACGTAGGAGGACTCAGTCTGGGTGATGCGACCCAGGTGGACTCATTCTGGGTAATGGGTCACAGGCTGACTCAGTTTGAGTGATGGAACGCCTGAGGACTCATTCTGGGTAATGGGTCGCAGGCGGACTCAGTTTGGGTGATGGAACACCCGCGGACTCATTCTGGGTGATGGAACTCCCACAGACTCAGTCTGGGTGATGCGACGCAGGTGGACTCATTCTGGGTAATGGGTCGCAGACGGACTCAGTCTGGGTAATGGGTCGTAGGCTGACTCAGTTTGGGTGATGGAATGCCTGAGGATTCATTCTGGGTAATGGGTCACAGGCGGACTCAGGTTGGGTGATGGAACGCCCGTGGACTCATTCTGGGTAATGGTATGCAGGCGGACTCAGTTTGGGGGGTGCGATGCAGGCGGACTCAGTCTGGGTGATAGAACACCCGCAAACTCATTCTGGGTGATGGAACGTCCACGGACTCATTCTGGGTGATGCGACGTAGGCTGACTCAGTTTGGGTGATGGAACGCCTAAGGACTCATTCTGGGTAATGGGACGTAGGCAGACTCAGTCTGGGTAATGGGTCGCAGGCTGACTCAGTTTGGGTGATGGAACGCCCGTGGACTGATTCTGGGAAATGGGATGCAGGCAGACTCAGTTTGGGGGATGCGATGCAGGCGGACTCAGTCTGGATGATAGAACACCCGCGGACTCAGTTTAGGTGATGTAACACCCGCGGATTCATTCTGGGTGATGGAACATAAGTGGACTCAATTTGGCTGATGGAACGTCCACGGAGTCAGTCTGGTTGATGGGACGCAGGAGGACTCAGTCTGGGTGATGCGACGTAGGCAGACTCATTCTGGGTAATGGGACGTAGACAGACTCAGTCTTGGTAATGGGTCGCAGGCTGACTCAGTTTGGGTGATGGAACGCCTGAGGGCTCATTCTGGGTAATGGGACGCAGGCAGACTCAGTCTGAGTAATGGGTCGGAGGCGGACTCAGTTCAGGTGATGGAACACCCGCAGACTCATTCTGGGTGATGGAACATAGGTGGACTCAGTTTGGGTGATGGAACGCCCACGGAATCAGTCTGGGTGATGGATCGCAGTCGGACTCAGTTTAGGTGATGGAACACCCGTGGACACATTCTGGGTAATGGAATACAGGCGGACTCAGATTGGGGGGTGGGATGCAGACGGACTCAGTCTGGGTGATGGAAAACCCGCAGAATCATTCTGGGTGATGGAACGTCCACGGACTTAGTCTGGGTGATGCGATGCAAGCGGACTCAGTTTAGGTGATGGAACACCCGCAGACTCATTCTGGGTGATGGAACACAGGTGGACTCAGTTTGGGTGATGGGACGCCCATGGAGTCAGTCTGGGTGATGGGTCGCAGCCGGACTCAGTTTAGGTGATGGAACACCCGCGGACAAATTCTGGGTGATGGAACACAGGTGGACTCAGTCTGGGTGATAGGACGCAAGAGGACTCAGTCTGGGTGATAGGACGCAGGAGGACTCAGTCTGGGTGATGCGACCCAGGTGGACTCATTC
>JBBPBX010048908.1:0-25566 GCA_038048925.1 Garcialebias charrua
CAACACAGTAAACACTGACAAATGATCAGTAATATCAGTTTTAAACAATCCACTTTTTGTTTTGTTTTGCGTTGTTTTCAAAAAAAATATTGTCAATCAATGAAGCATTGTCTTTGGTTATTCGAGTAGGTCTTAATATTAATGGAAAGAAACCTAAACCAAACATCATGTTGACAAATTCAGTTGTTTTGTAATGCTCATTATATTGCAACAAGTCAATGTTAAAATCTCCACAAATAAAAGTAAACATTTCATTATACCTTTCATACATCTCTCTTTTCTAACAAAACTAATCTATGCATGAGCTTGCCCTTTTGCCTTTCCAGTTGTGGCAAAAACAACAAAATTTGCCAACTGTAGTCAGGAAAAGAAATAAGGTAAAGTTTACAACAGAAGTTGCCTTAAACGCTTGCAGCGAATACAGAGCAGGCTCACCTTGAGAGGTCTGTGAGTAAAGATATGTTTGCATTCCATCAAAATACATTCAAATTTAAATGATGGCAGGGAATGAATCCAAACAGCTGCTAGTCCCCCAACAAACTCCACAGTGAACCTTATGGGAAAACATTTTGGTTAAAAGTGTGTGTGCATACTGACAAAATGAGTGACTGTGAAATGGAAAATGAGGCAGAACCAGACTGAGATGAGATGGACAGACAGGTCAGACAGAACTTTAGCTAACAACAATCACTGACTGATACAATATGGAAGCTTATTTCATTGTGACATGAACTGAAGTTGCTGATAACTGGTTGAAATATAGTTTAACAAGGGAAGATTTTGTTCTGATGCAGGAGTGTTTTGCTCTGTTGACTGTAAGATTATTTATGTGGATGGACAAACAAAAACTAGAAAATCCAGTAAAGTTAAGTCAGGTCTCTGGATGGTTTCTTTGTGTTGAAACTAGGGATGGGGCCGATCCGATCCAGTATCTGTATCGGTATCCGATACCAGCATTATTGAAGTATCGGGTATCGGATCAAACCTGCCAATACTTTTCCGATCCAGCTTCAAAGAGCACTTGTGTTCAATCACAATCTGTGACTGCCCTTTTTAACATTGTGTGAGATAAACCCAATGAAGACACTCTTAAGCCTTACAATAGGGGGGTTCCCTATTGTAAGGCTTAAGAGTGTCTTCATTGGGTTTATCTCACACAATGTTAAAATGAATAGTTTGGGTGCAAAAGTTTCATTATACAGAGTCAAATACCTGAACAGTATCGGATCGGGAAAGTATCGGTATCGGTCGATACTGAGCTAATAAGTATCGGTATCGGATCGGAAGTGAGAAATGTGGATCGGTGCATCCCTAGTTGAAACATTTCAAAGTCAAAAGTCAAAGTCAACTTTATTGTCAAAACTGCAATATGTACAGGACATACACAGGATTGAAATTGCATTTCTCTCTGTCCCTCGGTGCAACAGTAAACATTTAAACACTAAAACACTAAAACATTTAATAAACATAAGCATAAAATGAAATAATAAAAGTGTAATACTGTCCTGAGTTTTTGCATAGTAGTTTTTGCATAGTAGTAGTATGAAAGTATGAAAAGTTACACCAACACTAAAACACTAAACATTTAATAAACATAAGCATAAAATGAAATAACAAAAGTGTAATACTGTCCTGAGTTTTTTGCATAGTAGTATAAAAGTGTAAAAAGTATATCTATAAAATAAAATGAAAGTTCTGGCATTGACATTTGTAATAGAGTGACAAAGCAGCATATGAAGTTTATGTACACAGTATATGTATGAGGTAGTTGATATTGGTATAGAGGTACAGTGGCATATGTAATAAGGCTAGTAAAAATATATATATATATATATATATATATATATATATATATATATATATATCAGCAGTAGTGTAGATATAAAAAGTAGTGTAAATGTAAACAGTAGTAATAAATGTAAACAGTAGTAATGAATGTAAACAGTAGTAATAAATGTAAACAGTGAATGTAAACAGTAGTATGACTATAAATTTCATCTCTCATCCAAGAGACTTCTTCAATCCAAGGAGCCACAACATACTCAGTCTTTTAGGTAGCACACTACATAGTGAGCCAACCAGTTTGTTGAGATAAGCTGGTTTCTCGAGTACACCCTCGCCCTCGTCGACTTGTCTGAGGCATCCATGGCCAAAGTGGTTAAAAACAACAAAGTTCATGCTCAATAATCCAGGTTTAAAAAATCCAACAAAGTGAAGTCAGGCCCTCAGGATGTTTTTTATTTTAGTTTAGTTTAGATTTTGTTTATGTTTATGTTTATGTTTGTTTATTAAGTTTGTTCATTTTTTTACAGAAGAAACAATACAAGACAATCTCATTAAATGATAGTGTACAAAATGTAAAAAAATGAAAGGTAGCAGAAAGAAGAATAAATCTTATTATATCTGCCCCTTACTTACAACAATCAGATTAAACAACAATAATCAGCCATGTAAACAATAATAATCTTCAACCAACTTTTTCAACAATCAGATTTAACAATAATAATCTTCAACCAACAGTACAAAATGACTAACTCTTTCTAATTTTCTAATTGATACAATACACATTAACAACAGTACAAAATGACTAACTCTTTCTAATTTTCTAATTGATACAATACACATTACGCTATTTCATATATTTTTTTTAACACATTTGTTTTGATCATTTTTTTAAATGTAAACATTGACTTGGCATTTTTAACTACATTCTCCAAGCCATTCCATAATCTAATTCCCTGGATTGAGGTAGAACGTCCCTTCAAACTGGTTCTGAATTGTGGTTTTACAAACAACTCTGTCCCCTTAAGATTATAACAACTTTGTCTTTTAACAAAGTGCATTTGGATATTTAAAGGTAATGCATTATTTTGAGCTCTATACATAACTGATAAGATATTATAGTCTACCAAATCATGGAACTTCAATAACTTTAGGTGATAGAATAATGTACTTGATGGATGACGATAATGCTTTCTAGTGATAATTCTTACAGCTCTTTTCTGTAATACAAAAATAGGTTTTGTGATTGTTTTACACGCATTCCCCCAAACATCAATGCAATAGATTAAGTGTGGAACAATGATTGTGTTATACAACAAATATAGAGCTTTATCATTTTTTGTGTATGTGTTTTGAAATGTTTCGTCTTTAATCTAAAAACTGCATCAGTCCGAGGAGCCACAACAAACTCAGTCTTTTAAGTAACACACTCACTCCTTCTTTATCTGCTTTAATTTTTTCTTCATTACCTATAAAACCTTCTTTATACACCAACAATCAAGTTCTTTTGAATACGCTCAAAGTTTGGTCGCAATTTAGAAGGCGCTTCAATTTTGTTGATGCTTCACCCTCATGTCCCTTGACAAATAACCATTTATTCCCTCCGTCACTATCTGACTGTACATTTTCAGTTTGGTATGATAGGGGTTTAAAACAAATAAAAAACCTATATACAGCAGGTATATTTGATAGCTTTGCAAATTTATCTGCCAAATACAGTTTACCTGGTACAGATTTGTTTCGATACTTTCAAATTCGGAATTTTGCCTCTAAATGTTTTTCAAATTTTCCTTCTGTTCCCCCTGAACGGCCTTGGGAAAAGATGGTCTCATATAATCCACTTCAGAAAGATATGATTTCAAAGATTTATAGTACTATCTTAAATCTAAGGGTTGACTCCAATGTCAAAATTAGAGATGCATGGGTTGAAGAGTTGGGAATCCAGCTGACCGAAGATCTTTGGGATGACGCCATTGACAGAATTCGATCTTCCTCATCTTGTGCTCGTCTTAGTTTGATTCAATTTAAAGTAGTGCATAGGGTTCATTTCTCCAAATCTAGGCTCTCTCAGATCTATCCAGATGTTGTGGACATATGTGATAGATGCAAGGGTACCCCTTGCAATCTCGGCCACATGTTCTTTCTCTGTCCCAAATTACATAATTTCTGGTCTGACTACTTTTCAATTACATCTTGTATTCTGAAAGTTGATTTGCAACCTTGTCCACTTGTTGCCATATTTGGTATCTCCAGCCCGACGTTAGGGTTAACTTCTGCTCAAAGGGAAATTATTGCTTTTACATCTTTATTGGCTAGACGTATTTTACTTTTACACTGGAAGTCAGATAAATGTCCCTCAACATCCCTCTGGGTGAAAGATGTGTTGTTCTTTTTAAAGCTCGAAAAAATCAAATACACCCTGAGAGGGTCCACACAAAAGTTTTACCAAAAATGGCAATGTTTTCTTTCCTATTTTTCAAACTTGAAAGTTCTGCCTAACTGAAGGTGCCCGCCGTTGTGTTTTGGTTTAAATATCAATATTAGTAGCCATTTCTGTTGTATGTAATATGAGTTTGACTTCGAGTTGAGATTGGGGGGGGAGGGGGGTTGTCGTGTTTTCTTTTTGTTTTTGTTTTAATTGTTATTATTATTATTATTTATTATTATTTTTTTTATTTATTTCTTTTTTTCTTTTTGGGGGATAATATAAAAAGAGGGTTGAAACTGTAATTTTCATCTTTGTGCAATGTTTTGTCAGTATTGTACTCATGATATTGACATGTGTCCATAATAAGATCAACCCTAATAAAAAATAATAAATAAAATAAAAAAAGTAACACACTCACATAGTGGGCCAACCAGTTTGATGGTTATAAGATGGTTTCTGGAGTCCACCCTCTCCTCCATCGACTCGTCAGAGGATGTCATGGCCAAAGTGGTTCAAAACACTGGTTCCCTTTCAGTTCGGTCTCTCGGTGCAACATACTTGCTATGGGAATTGCGCCCCCGCGCGATTACCTGAAGGAATACATTCACGCCTTTTACGGCAGGGGGCGTCACCCTGCGCCAGAGGTACCGCCCTTTAGGTACTTAGGCGACTGACGCCCCTCCATCTTCCTCTTTTTTGCCCTTCACCTCGCAAAAACCTGAACTACCTCTCTTCGCGGGACTTCTCTGCTGCTTCATCGCTCAACTTGAGGTGAGCTCGCTCCCTGCACAGAGCGCACAGAGAATTTTTCCCTGCGTACTGCTGGACTAGCGAAAGCTAGCCCAGCACATTTCTATAACCTCGAAGTTTTCTTGTCTCCTCTCTCCACAGGTTGCTTCGCTCAACGGCGTTATAACTGCGCCACAACCACTACCTTGGCTAATGCAAGCTTAGCGAGCTAGCCAGCAAAAGCGACACGAAGGAGGAGACACTTGAACAAAGAAGAAAAAGGATTTTGGAGGGTCTCGCTCGCCTTATCTCGGACATGCCTCCGGAGAAGGGAAAGCGAAAGACAAAACCTCAAAGGAAAGCCAGCGGGACGGCGAGCCCAAACTCGCGCGTCTGTCCCAGCGGCTGTGGATTTTACCTCGCAGCGACGGACACCCATGAGGCCTGTCCAGTCTGCCTGGGTATATTTCATGCAAGACAAGCTCTGGACGCGCCCGACTCTTGCCCACACTGCAGCCAGATGCTGGACGCGGTGCTGCGGCAGCGCGTGGACATCGTGGCTAAGGCCATGGGAAGCTCAGCTGGTCCACAGGACCCAGACACCACGGAGACCCTCACTCCGACCCCAGAGCTCGAACACATGGCTCTACACGACAGCACGCGCGTCGAATGGGGCGACAGCCCTGACCCGCTTGCTCCCATGGTGGACCTAACAGTAGAGTTCAACACCAGAGGCATGATGAATGAAGACGAGATTTCCATCTCAGCCTTGGGCGAATTTTCGGCAGAGGAACCAGAATTCGAGATCGAGGATCAGGGAGAGCACCTCCCCAGGACCCTGATACCTGCACTCCCTGATACGGACTTCTCCATCCCGGCCCTGTTCGACCTGTGCCACAGAGCGGCGGACGCGTTGAACATCCCCTGGCCGGAGCCCCCACCTCGCCAACAGGCCACGAGGCTGGCGGGGAACTATTTTTGATCAAAACAACAGGTTGCAACAAGGCAAAGGATGCCCGTGTTCCCAGACTTCCTCACGGAACTGACCCGCACCTGGCCCCAGCCACGAGCGCCCATGCTTCTTCCCCTGTCACAATTTCTCGACGTGGAGGGCATGGATCAGGTGGGAATAGCTAATGCACCTCAGATTAAGGACATGCTAGCATCCCACCTAGCTCCCAGATCTTCAGGAACAAAGCCGACTCTCCCCAGCAAAGCCGAACACATGGCTCTACACAACAGCACGCGCGTCGAATGGGGCGACAGCCCTGACCCGCTTGCTCCCATGGTGGACCTAACAGTAGAGTTCAACACCAGAGGCATGATGAATGAAGACGAGATTTCCATCTCAGCCTTGGGCGAATTTTCGGCAGAGGAACCAGAATTCGAGATCGAGGATCAGGGAGAGCACCTCCCCAGGACCCTGATACCTGCACTCCCTGATACGGACTTCTCCATCCCGGCCCTGTTCGACCTGTGCCACAGAGCGGCGGACGCGTTGAACATCCCCTGGCCGGAGCCCCCACCTCGCCAACAGGCCACGAGGCTGGCGGGGAACTATTTTTGATCAAAACAACAGATTGCAACAAGGCAAAGGATGCCCGTGTTCCCAGACTTCCTCACGGAACTGACCCGCACCTGGCCCCAGCCACGAGCGCCCATGCTTCTTCCCCTGTCACAATTTCTCGACGTGGAGGGCATGGATCAGGTGGGAATAGCTAATGCACCTCAGATTAAGGACATGCTAGCATCCCACCTAGCTCCCAGATCTTCAGGAACAAAGCCGACTCTCCCCAGCAAAGCTTGCAGAGCCTCAGCGTTGCTTCTCGAGAAGTGCTACAGAGCTCAAGGACTTGCGGCGCGCGCGATGAACGCGTCAGCGATGATGCAGGCTTACCTCGCAGAGAAACTCCAACAACAGCAGGAAACCTCGGATAAGCAAGCTGCTGTCGAATTATTGGACGAAGCCCGCAGAGCTACAGACTTTGTCCTGCGTATGATGGGTACAACTGCTGTGGCTCAGGGCAGAGGTATGGCGGAAGTGGTCATCGCGCTGCGCCACCTGTGGATGATGTTGACGGACTTACCAGAGGGACAAAAGGTGCCTTTTCTCCACAACTCTATAGAAGCGGAGGGACTTTTTGGCCAGACTTTGGAGCGAATCTGAACCAAGCTGGACCAAAGGCGCAGGCAGGCTGAAGCTCTCAGGGTGGGCATCCCTCGTCGGAGTTTCGCAGAGAGTCCGCTGGAAGCAGACCTGCACAGCCGCGGCACCGCTCGACGACGCGTGCGCCTCCACAGAAGCGGACAGCATACGAGGAGGAGCCTCTGCAGAGACCCCCGCCGAACCAACCTCGCTCAGATCACGCATGGACTAAAAACAGGTTCGTCCCATGCCAAGCGAGCAGGCATAGGGCCTCCTCGGTGAACCAGGACACTCGTCAAAAACGTGCCTGATGAACCAGGTTCACGTTTACATTTTAAACGACCTCCTGCCCACGTGGTAACAGGAGTGTTCGCACCTTGTTCAGACTTTATTTGTAACAAAGTACAAATGGCTGATAAATATGTTGCATGCACAAACCATGTTTTCCCTGCTGTGAGTGACATCAAATCATGTATGTCGTTGCACGTAAGCACAAATAAAACTCATAAAACAGCACATCCCTGTTTTATTGAAAAAAAACAACAACACACCAACACAAATAATGTCAACAGTACGGGCCTCTGGCCTGTCGGCCGTCATAAAAGGGGGGGGCACATCCCCCTCCCTCACGGCTCATGGGGTGCCAGCCTATTCAATAATAATAATAATAATAATAATAATAATGAATTCAATTTATACCGCACTTTTCATTAATAAAAATCTCAAAGTGCTATAAGCCCCAGCAGGGATCCTTTGAACCTGTCTCCAGAAGACAGACCCAGAGGCGTCTGCGAACAGACCCTACACCTCTCGCTAAGGCAGGTGGGGAAGGGCACGTGTCCCAGCCCCCGCTCCAGTAAGAGCAAGGGGCCGGCTAATACACTAGCGAGACGACCACGTGACACGTTCGCACCACAGGAGAGCATGTCGGACGCCCCAAAGCAGACACATTTTTCACACCCTCTGAGAAGCAGCTGTGATCACGCTACTGTGCGTGTAAAAGGATCAGAGTTGAACCAGATCTTTCCTACTGTTTTTGAAGGGAAGCTAGGCTCCTTATCAACAAATTATCTTGAGTCTGCCGGCCACAAAGGATCATCCCCATGTTCACACATTGCTGCTGCTCCTTTATTATTCATGAAGGACACACAAGGCTCGAGCAATGGAAGTGCAACACATGATTTTCCTCACAAAGCTGCATCAACCTTGTCCCCACACAATATCCCACCTGAGGGGACAACAATTTGAATCAGGTCTGCTCGTTTACAGAAACAGCAGCCCCTCAACCCAACAGAAAATCCTGTTGTAGAAGGAAACAGTAGCTTTCCTGTCCCAACTCATTCTAATAAAATTAATAGACTCCATCTGTCTTCGAGGAGACTCGATCAGGGACGTCTGTTAACACATCAAAACCCGCTCCCCAACCTGGTGGACTCTCAAAGTCTCACACAGGAAGTCACAGCCCAGCTGTTTAGGCCAGGATCTGGAATTAATTCCAGCCTTTTAGCTGAAAAAGACAGACTGATGGCGTCGGGGTTGCCTGAGAACGTGGTGACAACTATACAAAATGCCCGTGCCGGGTCAACACAGTCCCTATACGCACAAAAGTGGCGCATCTTCGAAGCCTGGTGCTCAGAAAGAAATATCATTTCTTATGCTTGCGACCTGGCTCAACTTTTAACTTTCCTTCAGGATCTACTGGAAAAGGGTCGTTCTTATTCAACGATTAAAGTGTTCCTTGCAGCTATCTCTGCCTGTCACGAGGGCTGGGGACACAGGACTCCTGGAGCACATCCAATCATAATGAGATATATGAAAGGTGTGCTTCGAACCAGGACGCCCAGCAGGACCTTGACCCCTGGTTGGGATCTTGGTCTGGTCTTAGGGGCTCTTTGCGACCCACCATTCGAGCCTCTCAGCGAGATTAAGATAGATCTTCTATCTTATAAAACTGCTGTTCTCCTGGCTCTGTGCTCGGGGAAACGCGTGGGTGACCTCCATGCATTGTCTGTACACCCAATGTGTACCAGATTCGCCCCTGACAGGTCAAAGGTTACACTAAGGCCTAATCCCGCATATACTCCCAAGGTCCTGACCTTGAACCATAGGAGTTTGGACTTTGATCTCTCCTCCTTTCCACCTGCCCTTGTCCTCACTCAGGAACAGGAAAGGCTACAGGCTCTCTGCCAGGTGAGGGCTTTACGCACCTACATGTAGAGAACAGCCGAATGGAGGAAAACAACCCAACTGTTCGTCTGCTTTGCCGCACCTTCTACAGGAAAGGCCCTATCAAGACAGCGCCTCTCACATTGGGTGACGGAGGCCATTAAGAGGGCATATGGTAGTAGGCATATGGTAGTAAGGATCAACAAGTGCCCCCTGGAGTCCATGCTCACTCAACCAGGGGCTTGGCCACTTCATGGTCATTGTTCAAGGGCGTGTCAGTTGCAGACATTTGTGCTGCTGCGAACTGGAGCTCTTTAAACACTTTTGCAAAGTACTACAGTTTGGATGTTACTGCGTGTGATGTCACTCAGGCTGTTCTTTCTAATACACAATAGAAAGTAGCTTTGAGATGCCTTCTGGTCAAGGGCAGACGTTCACACTAACAGGCATTTTACTGAGCATTTCAAGGGCGTGAATGAATTACGTTCCCATAGCAAGTATGTTGCACCGAGAGACCGAACTGAAAGGGAACTGAAAGTTATGCACCATAACTCATGTTCCCTGAAGGAAGGGAACGAGGTGCAACATAGCTGGCCCTTTTCAATGCTGAAAGCTCGGTGAAGTGCAATTTCTGAGGAAGATGGAGGGGCGTCAGTCGCCTAAGTACCTAAAGGGCGGTATCTCTGGCGCGGGCGTAAAAGGCGTGAATGTATTCCTTCAGGTAATCGCGCGGGGTGCAATTCCCATAGCGGCCGTGGCGTAGTGGTAATGGCAGTCGTCCCCCGATCGGAAGGTCGTGGTTCGAATCCCGGTTCCCCACACCATGTGTCGTTGTGTCCTTGGGCAAGACACTTAACCCCGAGTTGCTCCCGGTAGGACTGGAAAGCACCTTGCATGGTAGTCTGCCACTACCGGTGTATGAATGTGTGTAGCATTCAATGTGTGTAGCACTTTGTGATTTTCACTAATGAAAAGTGCGTTATAATTTGAATTCATTATTATTATTATTAAATATGTTGCACCTCGTTCCCTTACTTCAGGGAACATGAGTTATTGTGCATAACTTTCAGTTTCCCCCACTGCTTCGAACAACTTTGGCCATGGTTGTAGAAGAGCAAAGAGAAAGTAGCAAAGACAAAGCAGAAGGCATATGAGGAATTGTATGGGAGGCTAGACACTAAAGAAGATGAGAAGGACTTGTACCGATTGGACAGACAGAGGGATCAGGCTGGAAAGGATGTGCAACAGGTTAGGCTTGTTAAAGTTAGGAATTATAATGTTTTAACAAGTTAGGAGAGTGTGATGGGAGGGTGGAAGGAGTACTTTGAGGAGCTAATGAATGAAGAGAATGAAAGAGAAAGAAGAGTAGAGGTCATAGAAACTGTGGACCAGGAAGTGGGAAAGATTAGTGAGGGGGAAGTCTGGAAGGCTCTGAAAATAACGAAGAAGGGGAAGGCAGTAGGACCTGATGACATACCAATGCAGGTTTGGAAATGTCTTGGAGAGATGGCAGTGAGGTTTTTGACTCAAATATTTAATGGCATATTTGAGGGTGAGAAAATGCCTGAGGAATGAAGAAGAAGTGTGCTGGTGCCCATTTTTAAGAACAAGGGTGATGTACAGTGGAATTAAGTTAAGGAGTCACACAATGAAGATCTGGGAGAGAGGTGTGGAAGTTAGGGTTAGATGAGAGGTTATTGTGAGGAGCAGTATGGTTTCATGCCAAGAAAGAGCACCGCAGATGTCATCTTTGCTTTGAGAATGCTGATGGAGAAGTATGCTGGTGAAGATTCTCAGTCATCCAGGACATGATAAATCAAAAAGGCGTTCAATTCAAGATCAACTGCTTTATTTGTAACAGAAGACGTTTCACTTCTCATCCGAGGAGCTTTATCAATTCAATGAACTAGACTGTGTGTCAGCGTGTGGATTTATAACAGAAGTCACGCACCATCATATGTAAATTGCAAGCTGAGGTAACACATATATGTAAATTGACAGATCACACCTTAACAGTAGGGAGTTCCCTTGAAGTCTCTGACAGAAGACACAACAACTGTATGTAAATTGACAAAAAACACCTCACAGCCCAACAATGGAGAAGTACGGAGAGGGTCAACAAGAACTCTATTGTGTCTTTGTGGATTTAGAAAAAGCATATGACAGAGTGCCAAGAAAGGAGGTGTGGTATTGCATGAGGAAATCTGGAGTGGCAGAGAAGTTTGTTAGACTGGTAAAGGACGTGTATGAGGTCAGCAGGACAGTGGTGATATGTGCTGTAGGTGATATGTGCTGTAGGATAGCTTCGAGGTGGAGGTGGGATTGCATCAATGATCGGCACTGAGCCCCTTCTTGTTTGCTCTTGTGATGGACCGACTAACAGATGAGGTCAGGCAGGAATCCCCGTGGACTATGATGTTTGCAGATGACATTGTGATCTGTGGTGAGAACAGGAAACAGGTGGAAGAGAACTTAGAGAGGTGGAGGTATGCACTTGAAAGAAGAGGCGTGAAAGTCAGCTGTAGTAAGACAGAGTACATGTGTGTGAATGAGAGGGAGGCTGGTGGAACAGTGAGGCTACAAGGATCAGAGGTCACAAAGGTAATATAGAAAATTAAATAAAATTGGATTTCACACAATCAGTCAGTAGTAAAAGTATAAGTTTGGGTCAGTTTCAAGGATTACTACGGAAGGGCATTGCATTCAACCATGAAAATATTTTTTTGGAGCTTATGTAGTAAAAACGTGATAATTATGTAGTAAAAACGTGATAATTATGTAGTAAAAACGTGATACTAAGTAGTAATAACGTGATACTATGTAGTAAAAACGTGATACTATGTAGTAAAAACGTGATAATTATGTAGTAAAAACGTGATACTAAGTAGTAAAAACGTGATACTATGTAGTGAAAACGTGATACTATGTAGTAAAAACGTGATAATTATGTAGTAAAAACGTGATACTAAGTAGTAAAAACGTGATACTTATGTAGTTAAAATGCGATAACAATTCAGGAGGAGCGTTTCCTTTAAATAGAGTAGACCTGCAGACTTCTACATATATCAGATGGGACAATGGTTAAGACCGTTGCCTTTCATGCAGATGACGCAGGTTCGAGTCCAACCTGGTCTGACTGATTTTTTTTTTTTCTTCTTTGGATTATTTATATAATAATATTTATGCTGAAAATACTTTGCTTATCAGCGTGATTGGGGTGTAATGTGGTTAAGTGACGTCTTAATTTATTAGGCTTCATGCTGTCCGCTGCTAATATTTTAAGACATAACAGACACACCGGTCTTTCCTCATCTCCCACCTTCGTCACAGTGAAGCCAAGGCTAAATACGCTTTCTTATTATCTTCGTCTGTCTTCGCCTTTCTTTTCATCCCTGTTAAATATTTCTCCATGCTGTATCTTCACTGCACTTTCTAAAACTTCTCATGCGCTGCTGTGGCTTCTTACTCTGTGAAAAAACTTCTGTGCGCTCAGTCTGACAATAACAGCGCCACTGCCCCTACTGGCGCGGATGTGTAATTACACTTACCATTTCATACAGTTCAATACAGTATTACAAACCTATCAAAAGTAATGGCAAAAGACTGAAAATAGTTTATATATTTACAATAAATGCATGTACAAATAAGCTAACAGGGAGTGCCTGTATGTTGTTGTTTTTTTAATTTCGTTTTACGCAAGTTGAAGCAGTTGAAAGACTTCAGCTTTAGGGCTTAAAATTTGTTTACAGAACTCCTTTGGTTTTTTTTATTTTTTTTTACAGAGATTCTTTATTGTTGTTCGCAATGGGATGTGTGCAGTGCAGCGAGATTATGTACACACGGTCCCAATTACATAAAACAATAAAATGTAATAGAAAAACTGTAACATATAAGATATGAACTAAGTTAAATTTTCCTTATATAGGCACTAACAGCATAGAAACATCACATGAATAGCAGTACAATCATGAGTTTGTATGAGCTAGCAGGTGTGCACGAACGAACACAGCAACATGAACAGATCAGCAGCAACTTCGTGATTATTCACAGCAATGATTACCCTTAGTTGACCTACATGTTTACAAGCGTACTGCTTCTTGGGAGACCTTCACAAGATGTTCCTGCCCGCCAATCGGATGTGGGCCCCACATCCAAAAAATAAAAAAAAATAAAAAAACCAAAGGAGTTCTGTAAACAAATTTTAAGCCCTAAAGCTGAAGTCTTTCAACTGCTTCAACTTGCGTAAAACGAAATTAAAAAAACAACAACATACAGGCACTCCCTGTTAGCTTATTTGTACATGCATTTATTGTAAATATATAAACTATTTTCAGTCTTTTGCCATTACTTTTGATAGGTTTGTAATACTGTATTGAACTGTATGAAATGGTAAGTGTAATTACACATCCGCGCCAGTAGGGGCAGTGGCGCTGTTATTGTCAGACTGAGCGCACAGAAGTTTTTTCACAGAGTAAGAAGCCACAGCAGCGCATGAGAAGTTTTAGAAAGTGCAGTGAAGATACAGCATGGAGAAATATTTAACAGGGATGAAAAGAAAGGCGAAGACAGACGAAGATAATAAGAAAGCGTATTTAGCCTTGGCTTCACTGTGACGAAGGTGGGAGATGAGGAAAGACCGGTGTGTCTGTTATGTCTTAAAATATTAGCAGCGGACAGCATGAAGCCTAATAAATTAAGACGTCACTTAACCACATTACACCCCAATCACGCTGATAAGCAAAGTATTTTCAGCATAAATATTATTATATAAATAATCCAAAGAAGAAAAAAAAAAATCAGTCAGACCAGGTTGGACTCGAACCTGCGTCATCTGCATGAAAGGCAACGGTCTTAACCATTGTCCCATCTGATATATGTAGAAGTCTGCAGGTCTACTCTATTTAAAGGAAACGCTCCTCCTGAATTGTTATCGCATTTTAACTACATAAGTATCACGTTTTTACTACATAATTATCACGTTTTTACTACATAGTATCACGTTTTCACTACATAGTATCACGTTTTTACTACTTAGTATCACGTTTTTACTACATAATTATCACGTTTTTACTACATAGTATCACGTTTTTACTACATAGTATCACGTTATTACTACTTAGTATCACGTTTTTACTACATAATTATCACGTTTTTACTACATAATTATCACGTTTTTACTACATAAGCTCCAAAAAAATATTTTCATGGTTGAATGCAATGCCCTTCCGTAGATTACCACACCAATTTTTACTTGAATATTTTTTTCTAATTTACTGAAAAAAAAAATTACTTGCTAAAGATACTTTGCTGTTGCGACTATTTCAAATGGAGTTGACACTTAAGGCCAATCAGTTGTTGATGTACATCCAGTTAGTACTCTCTGAAAGTCTTAATAAAATTTATTTTGTGATTAAGAATATTTTGCTAAGATTACAGAAAACTGAACATCCAGACATGGAGACACATTATCCTGCCACCTTCAGGGAACAAAAAGAGAAAACATTTGTTTCATTACTGCAGCCACAAATCCTTCAAACATGAAAAGCACTGTTAATTCCACTTTCACGATTAAATGAATCAATTACACACCAGGTCAGTGTTTTGTTTTTTCTTGTTTTAGTCGTTGAAAAGCTTTTAAATGGGCTCTACAGTCCAATGACGCATTGTTCATCTATAAATTACTTCTTAATCTCAAGAACGTAAACAGCTTCCTAACTGCTGTTGTCACCCTTTTGCAGTTACAGTATCTCCTTGTAGTTGTACAATCCTATAAAAACCTACCGGTAAACAAATCAATCAAACACAGATTTTTCACCTAGCGATGGATGTCTCAGACAGAGATGGTGTCAGTCACACATGGTAATACCATTAACAGTAAAATGTGTTAATGCCATGGAGACAATCAAATCACAGTACAGCAGACAACAGATATAAAACCTCCCATGTGATGAGTGGTATTCTGACTCCATCATCTCACATCTTGTTTAGAAAGCTGTGAGGGACGTGAACTGCAGGACTTGGCTGTTCACGACTCCCTACTGCTCCCTGCTGGATTAGTCAATGTTTGTGTCAAAAATAGTTTTCTCGACACTTTTTCTTACCTATTTTGATTCATGATGTGTACAAAAGTGTAATATTTTTTGCCAAGGACCATGTTTGTCTCTGTCTTGTACAATCTTAATATGGAAAATGATTCCCAACAGGGGCAGCACGGTGACGCAACTGGTAGAGCTGCTGCCTCTCAGCGAGCAGGTCCCTGGTTCATTTCCCGTCCGGGGACCTTTCTGGGTGGAGTTTGTATGTTCTCTCCATGCATGTGTTGGTTTTCTTCGGGTACTCCGGTTTCCTCCCACAGACCAAAAACATGCATGTTAGACTGATTGGTAACTCTAAATTGTCCTTAGGTGCGAGAGAGAGAGAGTGAATGGTTGTTTGTCTCATTTGTCTCTATGTGGCCGTATAATGGACTGGAGACCTTTTCCAGGGTGTACCCTGCCCCTCGCACAGGGATGGCTGGACATGGGCACCAGTGACCCACATGACCCCAAATGGAAGAAGTGGGTAAAAGATAATGGATGGATGGATTCCCAACAGCTTATGCTAAATTTTCCCATGACACTGTTCCATATTTTTAAAGCCAACATTTTTAAATACTGAACATTAAAATGTACAATTAGAAAATGTAATGTTAATTTTGAAGAAATTATGCATATTTATAGCAAATAACTATGAAAACTTGTTTACCCATAGCCTAACCCTGACCCTTTTATGGCTGATTTGAACCCAGATCATTGTGTGATGCAAAATGATAAATCTGTAGCTGTTACAGTCAAACATTGCACAGACACAGATTTATTTGTAAGTTAAAGAAAGAAAAATGCTCAAAGGTCACTGAAATAACTAAACTGGCATTAGTAATAGGAAAGCAATTACTAAAACTAAAACTTGAAAATTAGTCACCGCCTTTGAATTCTGGTTTAACTGAATATTTAGAAACAATTTAATGAGACTGGCTTTGACTTAGATCACAGGTGTCCCAAGTGTGGCCCGAGGGCTGTTTGCGGTCCTTGCAGTGATTTTGTGCGGCCCACAACTGCAGTTTAAGAATGGTGTTGTTTTGGCCAGCAGGCTTAAAGACCGTGTAAAGTGAATTTCAATATTTTCTTCAATAAACATTATAAATGTCATAATTGTAATCTTGTAAATGAGTAAAAAGTCTCAAAATTGTAGCTCAATTAATTTTGGAGTTATAGATCAAACTTTTTTTAAAGATATTTCTGTTTCAGCATTTTTTAGGCGTGGTTTAAATGTGACCGAGTTTCTTCCCCTTGGTAGGATCTGGGGAGTGGGCTAGTGGCTCGTCCTGTTCGGGCAGTCCTGGGGGACTCTGGGCTCGGGGTCCTTCCTGGGGTCTTGGGCTTTGATCGCTCCTTCGTCTGCCTCGGGCTTTGGGGGGACGGATCTCTGATGCTTCACAGTCGCTACTAAATGTTCTATTGGAGGAACCTTATACACTTATGCATGCTCACAACCACACACAAATGGATGCAGGGATGTATATATATATATATATATGCAGATATGTAGATGGGTATATAAATGAATATAAAAGTATATGTATGTATACTACTGTATATATATATATCTGTAGATATGTAGATGGGTATATATATAAATGAATATAAAAGTATATGTATGTATACTACTGTATATATATATTTGTAGATATGGGTATGTGTATTTATAGAATTCTACTGCAAGCTCATGAATATTATTAGTCTTTATGCATGTATGTTCCATTGTTGTGTTCTGTCATGTGCTTTGCAGGATTGTGGACGGAGGTTGGGTGTGTTTGCCTTGTGCTCTTTTGGTTGATAATTGTTGATTTGTTGCCTTACTTTCTCTTTTCTTTCTTTCTCTCTTAAAAAAAAAAAAAAAAAAATATTGGAGTGAGAGGATGGCTAAAAGGTGTGAAGGGAGGCCATCTATAAATGGGAAAAAAATAAAATAATAATAATAATAATAAATGTGACCGAGTTTCGTCACGCGGTCTAAAGCCCCACCCCCTGCAGCTCCAGCCGTATAAATTAGTTTTTCGCCTCGGTGGATCCGTTCACTCGCGAATCGCAGATAGCATCAGATAGCAATAGCATAGATATTTTGTTCATTGTTAGCTAGCTAATCAATTATGCCTTGTTCCTGCATCTTCCCTGGATGTCGCAATGGTCAGGGCACCCGCTACCGACCGTCTCCTTCCAGGACTCACTCCTTTTACGCATGGAGGACTGCAGCCGCTCCATTGTGACATTGAGACGCAGGAGGGAGTCAGAACAAACCCAGCGCGTGCTGCTGGAGCAACCACTGCCACCTGCACCTCCGCGCCCGCCCCCCGCATGTGTGTGTGAGAGCGATCCACGTGGAGCTGAAATCCTGCCACGCGCGCCGTGAAACGTCGTGACTCCGCTGACACAAATCGGATCGGACCGGGTGCAGCGAGTCCGTTGCTCATCTTCTAAAATAGCGCTTATTATTAAACACATAACAGCGGAGTTATGAATTATAGTTGTGTCCTCAACTTTAAAAACAAAACCAGAGTTGTTAGTGCACTAAAAACAGCGTAACTCTTGGAAAAATGAGCTGGTGTTACAGCCAGAACTCAGATAAAAACAGAGCAGGTTTACTGCTGCACCTGTCTGCCTCTCCACACACAGCTCAGCTCAGGGGGCAGGACAGGGGCGCAGTACTGCGCTGAAACCACGCCCACGCGCTGACACGCCCCCAGCGTTTCAGACCAGGGCACAATCATGTTTTTTCATGATTTTTGAGACTTAATTTTATAAGGTAAACAATGTTTTTAATCAGTCAGATTTATATGGGTGATTAATAACACATATTTATGCCGTGTGACAAACTCAAAACACAAATTTAATTTTACTTTACACGGTCTTTAACAGGTCCATGCAGACTTTTTGCACATTCTATGGTAATCCTTTTTTTATATAATGTTTAACATAAAAACAGATGAAAAACAATCTTCTCAAAATGAGCAATATGAAGCAAAATACAAACCTTTGACTATCTTTTTTTTTTCACTTCATGGTAAAAAGATATTTACTGATTTCTACCAGAAAGGAGACTTTTGGACAATGAATCATAAAACTTGGCTAAATGTTGCAGTTGATAAAATAATCAAGAGGGAAACTGGACATTTTTAAATGAATATAATGTGGTATCATCTAATCGAGTTGATCAACTTTATCAAACCTTCTATATATCTGTTGTAGAGACAGATGATTTTCAGAACTTCTATCAGTCTTTTGGGTCGTCCATGGTCCAACATTGATGCCCTTTTAAAAGGACACTTGCTCAAATTACACTTTGCTGCTGAGAACAGACCAAAATGAACTTTCCAAACAAGAAAACAACAAATATAGACCCAACAAATCAAATAAATCAAATAAATTTTAATTAAAAAGATACAAGTTTAGTGTTTATGAAGCTTTTAATATTTCGGATCTACAACAAGTTTAAACTCTTTCTCCACCAACATTGGTAAACTGTTGTCCTTTCTCCAAAATACAATATTGTCCAAAATATTGTGTAGAGTTAAATTCAATTCAATTCAGTTCAGTTTTATATAGTGCCAAGTCACAACAGAAGTCATTTCAGGGTACTGAACAGAAACATTCACATATAAAAAATAATTATTTAACATAATTTATCTGAGGAGCAGACTGCTTTGAATTTAACTCCATCACAGAACTCTTATCTTGAACAAGCATTAAGGCGACAGTGGAAAGGAAAAACTTCCTCATGAGGAAGAAACCTTTAGCAGAACCAGGCTCAGGACTAGAGGCTACCTGCTTCGACTAGTGGCTGTGGCTGAGTCGTTAGAGCAGTCATCCTCCAGTACAAGAGTTGTGAGTTCAAATCCACCAGCAGTCACATGATGAAGTGTCCTTCGGCAATACACTGAACCCCTCATTGCCTCCAATGTGTCCCCCATCAGTGTATGAATGTTATAATGCTCTGATTAGTCTCTTTAGAATGATTTGTTCAATTAGCTTTGTACAGATCTAGTAGAGTTCTGTGTGAATGGGTAAATGAGCACATTATGGTGTTATAAAGAGCTTTGAGTGTCTTGATCAGATAGAAAGGTACTATATAAGTACAGTCCATTTACCAGCTGGGTTTGAGAGGAACAGATACATAATGGCAGGTTGAGAATCATGTTGAGATGGAAATAGTATCAAATGAAAACTAATTCATTTAAGAAAATTAGGTCAATTTGTCCTCCAGTAGTCTAAGCTCAAGGCCAACCCAGTCTTAAAACTGGACAATGTGTCAGTCTTATGCCGGGTACCCATCTAAATTGTCAGAACGCTCCTGCCGCCCCCTTTTGGCCGCTTGTCACTGATGCCGGGTACCCACTGGGACGCGTCTGATGACTCGCACTAGGGGGAGGCAGAGGGTCATAAGTTGTTGTGTTTTCATGCTGCTGGCAGATAAAATCAGCAGCACGTGACCCCCGTTTCTACTGGAGTGGGTTTTCTATGAGCCGAACTGCAGCTCCGACAGTCTTTGTTGAGATTAAAACTTTTTTTATGTTTGGGATGATCGTACGCTGAGTGGACAGCAGCAACTGTTTAAAATGCCAAGATTCTTACCGGAGTCTGGTTCCAATTCATGGAGGCTCGATGGGGTGAGTTTAAAAAGTCCAAAAAAAAGTCCCGTTGTCATTGCGTCATGTTGGCGTTGCTTTCTTACTCACCCCAAATTCGTTGTTTGGTTCACTTTGGATCAAAGAAGGAGAAATACACTGAAAACAAGACAACGCGCATTTAAAGTTCCAAAAACCAGTTTAATTAATCATAAGTTTAAAAAGTCACAGAATACATTTGTTATATTTTATAAAGCCATATATATGATCTCAAATGAGAAGGCATAGAATGAGAGAGTGAGATAGGGAGAAAGAAGTAAGAGAGAGAGAAAAAGAGAGAGAGAGACACATTGAAATGTGCATTTCAATGGAGACCCCGCATACGACCTGATGGGCTGTTTTTCCCCGTGGCCTGCTCCTTGCGTTGACTGATGGAGGAGGAAAAACTCATGCTTTTATTCTTTTGTAGGGCGTTGCCTACCTTAACCAATAAGAAAAGTTTCTGCTTTAAAGACTGTTGCCCTCCTTTACTGCCAGAAAGCCCCTCAGGGGGGTTTCAGCTCACTCTGGTCTTCGCAGGTTTGAGAGGGGGAAGGGCACTGACACATTGATGACTAAAACTACATATAATGCTGGGTATTTATAAACACACACACACTATTAGACCATTAAGTGACCAATTAGTGTAACTGAACATTAAATTACATTAAAAAATCCTACACTACACACATAGATCAGAACAGTTCTGATACTTTTCTGACTGAGCAAACATCCAGGGTAAGAAAGGAGGCTTTCAGTAGATTTCCCCACAACTATATATCTTCAAAGTCGTAAAACTGACAAACAGGCACCAGGTCCCCCCGCGTGCCCCAAGCCTGCAGGACAGACACAAACTGAGCATTCCTTGAGACCCTCACCAGAACAGATTTTACAAGAGAGAGACTGGTCATTTTAACACTGTTTGAAAACCCCTTTTGGAGAATAAAAACACAAAGACAAAAATGTTTTTTATTTCATAACAAACCCCCTTTGGACCTCAATTTCTGAGGTCCATCCCAAAAGAAATAAAAATCACACACCTAATAACGCAGCTAAACGCATATATACACAATATTCAATCAGTTCTTTCAAAATCCTCCAAGTTATAGTTTTTTAACAAAAGCAGTTGGCGCATTACTTCGGGATCCCTAACGATAATAATAGTAAGCGCTTTAGGATATTGCAGACTTATAAACCTTAAGTTTCCCAAGTTCCTCCTCCAGCAGCAAGGCAGTTGTCTCCCTTGAACACACAAAAATAGAGAAAGAACACAAGATTTATATCACCATCACAGAAACATTAATATACTTTTGAATGTGCCACACGTACTCAGGGGCATTCCCCTGGAACTGTTAACAGCTACTCAGGGCAGACCCCCGGCGTTGCTCGGGAATGTCCTCCTATGTCCCCGAGTTTTCTTCGTGTTATGTGAGACTCTAATATGTAATGTTTTTATCTTTCTAGGTGTCTGTTCTATGTGTGGATATTCCAGCATCGAGTGGCCCCATAAAACAGAGTCCTTCTGGCCCGCACGCAACTTTACTCGACTACTTTGGGTCTATCAAGGCATGAGAGTTCGAATGCGACCTCTTCTGTCGTCCAGCCCAATCCTTTAGCTCCTTCCTGGTTCACGGGTTGGAGCACATTGAACCGTGTGGATCCCCTGGCATTGACACGCACTACCTGCAATGCGCGCTCAGCAACCCCCCACGGGTCCTTACTGACCAGGGCTATCTGGTCTTGCCTTCCCTGGACTCCGTTGAGAAAACCCCCTCAGCTGGAGCATTTCCAGGAACCACCTATCATAAACAGAATGTGCCACAGCAAACAACACCCAATCAATTATAAATCAGTAGTACAAAGAATGAATCATGCATGTTAGTTGGGTTTGGAAGAGGCTTAATCTTCATTAGGGTTAATTATGAGTAGTTTTGAGGCGGTTCATACTTACAAAAATACTGTACCTTTTCACTCAGCTTATAGCAGAAATTACACACATAAAAGTAACATAGCAAGCGGCGGCAGAGCATAATTCAAAAAAGTAACATAGCAAGCGGCGGCAGAGCATAATTCACAAAACATTGTACACCTGTGGTTCTATACACCTTCTTCCTGAGTCAATAAGTCACATGTCGTCTAGTCAAGTCAATTGCTATAAATCTACAGAACCATCATATTTCTAAACACCCTCTGATCAGGTCCACTTCAGGTTTGAGTGGTTTGAGCCTGCAGGCCAGGAGACATTTCCAAGGGGCGTCCCCCATCCTGCTTCACACACATTTCACAGAGGAAAAAAAACATTGTTGTTAATTGCTTATATAAACCTTTAACATTGTTGTTAATTGCTCATATAAACTTTTAAGACGTCTCATACTATATGGGTGACTATTTTGTTCATTCATAATCTAAAACCTCTGTATAACAATAAAACGTTCAAGACCGATGCCGCCTCAATATCGATGCAAGTGAATTTTGTTTATAACGTCAATTTATCAGTTATCCTTATTATTCTTTGTATACTAAAACGTATTTACCATCTTTTAGTTAATTAGTTATTTCTAGGAACATTTTTCAACCTAGTTGTTTCTAGGAAACATTTCCAATCTAGTTATTTCTAATTAGTTATTTCTAGGGACCAATTTCAGCCTCTCTATTTTTAGGAACATCTGTCAACCGTCCACCTCTTAACCCCCTTTTGAAACAAAACTCTACCTTGTTTCAATTACGCCAAAGTTATTTGGTTATTAAATTGGAAATTGTGTCTAAATTTACCATCCTTTAACCTGAACACTAGTGTCAGGATCCCAGAAAAAATGTTTCCTAAACCTCAGCCTATTGCAACCTCTAATTCGGTTTTCACAACCATATAGCTAACTGCAATCTACGATATCATCTCATTTTCTTTAAAATTATAATCATTTACCAAAATGTACCCCTTGTGACACATCAGATTCCCAACATGCACTCCGCCAAGGATAACTGCTGCCCTCTCTTCAGTTCTATTAAAACCTTGTATGAATGTTTGTCGAGACACAAATTTTAACCTACAAAAACGAAAATATAAAAGATAACTCGTTTTAGGGTCAGGAGCTAAGATCATTTTCCTTGCTTTCCTTAAGCTTCACCACAGAGTTACAGGAACCAGAAAAAGCAAGTCGTCAGATCCACCTGAGCACAGTATAACTAAAAATCATGAAGCCCGCGCTGGCAGGCCCTAAATGTGCCTATGTGTTTCATTTAAAAAATGCATCATAGCAACTGTAGTTTTGATCCCGGATACTAAGATCAATGACAGAACCTCACACATCAATATGGGGTGCGGCCTTTGCTGGTATGAGTGACTTCAGGACCATTTGTTCTCTTGTCTGTTTGGAGAACGTGTTCAGCTTTCTCTTGTTCCAGCCCCCAGTGAGACGTTCACTGGGTTCTGATTCTCGTCAGGACCCCCCAAATCCAGACCGTATATTCTGGCCATTTGTGTCTGATGACCATGTTTTGACAGTTCTTTGACAAATTCTTTGTCTCTGTTCGGCTGAAAGTTTCTGTGGACAGTCTTTTGTTCTTTCGGTGCCTTTGTTGTTTTCAGTCGTTCCTTGCGTAAGCCCCTCAAAAGTTCTTTGAGCAAGGTTGCATATGAGTCCAGCCATGTTGTTGTTGTTCTCAGTGAAGTCACTGTGAGCCAGTTCTGGACACACCTTCATATTAAATCTGATCCGATCTGATCAATAGCCACAGTAGCTGAGATTCAAAAGTCAGATGCTGCATGTGTTTTGACAGAGGCCTATCTTAATGCATATTTACCATTATGTGTTCTGTAAGGATGAGGTGGGATTCATAAGACTCACTCTTGCCGTTCCACCAACACTGTTCAATGAGGCTATTTAAAAAATTAAAAAATCATTAACAGACCAGGATCAAATTAATTTTCTGTTAACAAGCTTTATTATGGATCCTTCGACGGAGGCATCTTTTAATCTGATCTGCACAACAGATCCAAAACATTAGTTTACCTAAAAGTGAAATAATCAATTTACCCTGAAACCAAAAAATACTGTAGCCTACTTTTATTTTAGAAAATATAATTTACTGTTTTCTAAGACCCCCTTGCTAGTATACAGTCTATGATAATTAGCCAATTCCTTGAGCCATCTAAGATCTGCCCTCTCGTTGGATTTATTTATGTATCGTGTATATTTTCATGTCTAAACGGCACCGCGAGATGCCCTCCTAAATTGTCAATTTGAAATTGTTAAACTCAGTGGCTCATTTATTCAAAGTAAAAATATGGACTCGTTCATTTTGGCCTGTTGTTCCAGGTATATAACTATTAGTCCAGGGGTGTCAAACTCATTTTGATCTGGGGGCCGCATACAGCTTAATCTGATCTCAAGGGGGCCAGACCAGAATACTCATTCCAAAAGTCCACTTTTTTCTTTGTATTAGTGCAAAGAATAAATAAATTATAAAAATATTAACATTAAATTAATTGTCCTTTTACACTTTTACTCAGTTTAACATTTAAGTGCATTACACATTAAAAAACTGATCAGTGATTGCACGTTTTAAAACATTTATTCAACAAACTGTTTTGTTAAATACCCTGATGCATGCTCAATAATCCAGGTAGAAAAATCTAAAAAAGCTAAATCTGGGCCTCTGGACATAAAAAAAAACAGTTTTGTTAAAACCCTTTCCTGCATGTTAAAAATGCATCAAAATTTAGAAATGAATGAATTTTAAATCCATTTTTCACATCTAGGAAGCAACTGTGAACCCATAAATTGAGCTTTGAGCGTAGCTGTTTTATTAATGTTTGTTAGTGAAAACTTGCTCACAGGTAGGTAGTCCCAAACATGGACATTTTTGCAGCCAGTGCTGTCAGTTTAGGATAGTAGTAAGAGATACTTGTAAAATGTTTCCAAGCCCACAGAGGCAAATTTGTCCTTCAATTCTACATCACACTCATTTACAAGAGGGACCTGTCTCACTCGCACCTAGGGTCAATTTAGAGTTAACAATCAGCCTAACATGCATGTTTTTGGACTGTGGGAGGAAACCGGAGCACCCGGAGAAAACCCACGCATGCACGGAGAGAACATGCAAACTCCACCCAGAAAGGCCCCCGGACCAGGATTTGAACCGGGGACCTGCTCGCTTAGAGGCAGTCAAAGTCAAAGTCAACTTTATTGTCAGAACTACAATACAGGTAGTCCCCATTTACGAGCGCTCTGATCTACGAGGTTCCGGACTTACGAGCTGGCGAATTATTGGAAAAAACGCAAAAAATACTGAGTTTTCCTGTGTTTTTTCACCACAGTTCGTTAGCTAAACATGTGGACACACGTTTCCGATCATTTTTATGCACTCATAAGCAGTTTTTCGATGAAAAACGAGTGTTCGTAGTCGCGCTAGCAAAACCGTTCCAATTTACGAGCGAAATTCCGGACTTACGAGAAGCGTGGCGGCCGTTCCAAATTACGAGATTTCCGGTTTACGAGCGCCTCGTTGTAACGGATCTCGCTCGTAAATCGGGGACTACCTGTATGTACAGGACATACACAGGACCGAAATTGCGTTTCTCTCAGTCCCTCGGTGCAACAGTAACCATCTAAACAC
>JBBPBX010048909.1:0-11228 GCA_038048925.1 Garcialebias charrua
AGGGCCCTTGAAAGTGAAGAGAAAGACAAAAGCTAAGGCCGTAGATGGAACATTTATTCACTGTATCTACTGTGAAGGAATGTACGTTCAAAAGCAACTATGGAGACATGTCCGTAGATGCCCCTGTAAGCCAGAAAATATGGATATGGATAATCCACCTGGAAGAGCCAAAGTGCTGAGTTTGGCTTTGGCTAAAGAGTCTGCATTCTATCATGAAATCTGAAGTGGTGTTTGTAAGATCATTAAAAGTATGAAACCCGACGATGTTACCTCAGCTGTGAGAAATGACCTGTGTATTATTCAGTTTGCTCAGTCACTCCACAACAGACATGGACAAGACCCCTCAAAATACGACTACATGCGACAAAAGCTTCATGAAGTTGGCCGTTTGTTGATATGTCTGCGCACAAAATATGCAATACATAACCTAGAGGATGCTGTGAAACCTGCTAACTTCCAGAGAGTTGTGCAAGCAGTAAAGACTGTGTCAGGCTTTGATGAAGAAACACGTTCATACAAAAAAACAAGCCTTGCCATAAAACTGGGACATACACTGAACAAAATCTGTAACCTTGTTCATTGCCGAGCACTCATGGCAGAAGATGAACAACTGATGAAGTCGTCAGACGCATTCAAAAAACTGTGCTCATCAAAATGGTCAGAGATGGTGTCTCATAGTGCCCTTAGCACTTAAAATCATGCCAAATACAATAGGCCATTAACATTACCATTCACTGAAGATGTTAAGCTTCTGCATCAGCATCTGAATAAATCAGGAGAAAATGCCTTTAACACCTTGAAAGATGAAGCCAGCCCCCAGACTTATGCAGAACTTGCAAAAGTTACACTTGCATAGGTCATTGTGTTCAATCGTAGACGAGCAGGAGAGGTTTCAAAGATGCACCTACGAAGTTTTATGGAGCGTGACACCACCAAGCTCCATGATGATGTTGCCATGGGTTTGTCAACGGTTGAACAGAAGCTCTGCAGCCATTTCACTCGGGTTGAAATCATTGTGAAAAGAGGCCGAAAGGTTGCAGTTTTACTCGCACCAAATGTGGTGGATGCACTGACTTTATTGGCAAGTAAGAGAGAGACATGTGTTGTTTTACAAACAAACTTATTTCTATTTGCAAGACCTAAATCAATGAGTCACTACAGAGGACAGGACAGTCTGCGTGTTCATGCAAGCCAGTGTGGAGCATAGCACCCAGAGTTCCTCAGGTCAACACAACTACGGAAACATGTAGCCACGCTCTCACAAGTCTTGAACTTAAAAAACAATGAACTTGACCAGGTTGCAGACTTCTTGGGCCATGACATCCGTGTTCACAGGGAATTTTACAGATTACCAGCTCCCCCAACACAACTGGCAAAGATATCCAAGCTACAGGTTGAAAAAAATATGGAGGAACTTTTTTTTTAAATAAAGTATTTAAAAGTGTAACACAGATTTATACAATATTAATACATAATACAGAAAGGTACATACCCCAGATACTGGTAGCATACTGGTTATTTAACCAGTATGTATATTTTGTACCAGACTATTCTATAAAATGACATGTTATCTTGTACTCAATTGGTATGTACCTGGTACCTATGCAACCTGGCTTTATAATGAAATGACTAATAACCTAGTTGCCTGGTATGTACCGAGGTCTTTGTTACAATCAAAAAAATGTGTTCAATAAAAAAACAACTGGACTTTTATTTGTAGCAGAAGACGTTTCGCCCTTCATCCAAAAGGCTTTCTCAATTCTAAGAGAAGAGACCTGTCCAGGTGTCCCTGTGATGGACTGGAGACTTGTTATTATTATAACTTGTCAGTTATTATTATTATTATTGTTATTATTATTATTATTATTATTATTATTATTATTATTATTATTATTATTATATTACTTGTAAATGTGTTCCTGTGATGGACTGGAGACCTGTCCAGGTGTCCCTATGATGGACTGGAGACTTGTCCACGTGTCCCTGTGATGGACTGGTGACTTGTAAATGTGTCCCTGTGATGGACTGGAGACTTGTAAATGTGTCCCTGTGATGGACTGAGACTTGTCCAGATGTCCCTGTGTCCCCCTTCAATGTAGCCAGTCCAAAGTTGGACAGATTCTGGAAAAAGCAGCAATATCTGATCCTAATATGTCAGACACAAGTTTCCCTGTTTTTCCCAGCACTTCAAAATGTTGCTTTTCTCCTGACACAAGGAATATTGGAGAAAACACATTTAAAACATAAGGCAAAGCAGTCTGCATTCTATCATGAAATCTCAAGTGGAGTTTGCTATTTATGAGACTGAGCTGAATGCAGCACCTCAGACTGAGGAAGTCTTTATTTAGGGCCTTGTCATCAAATTTATCAGTGAACTTAAAAGGTATGTGGAGCTTTATTAGTGTTAACAAAAAATACAATTTTTCCTATTTATATAACTAGGTTGAGGAATCTTAGCAAATAAATCCTTTGCAAAATATGACTTTCTTTTGGAATATCGAGGTGAACTGATCACCAAGGAGGAATGTGAGAGGAAGCAACAGGTTTGCGATGAATCGATGAAAGTGTTTTTGTTTGAATTGTACTTTGATGTAAAAACTGTAAAAAAAACTTTGTCGAGGAAGTCTTCTTTTATAAGACTGAGCTGAACATAGCATGTAAGACTGAGGAAGTCATTCGTCCGAAACACGTCTTCAGTCTGAGGTGCTGCATTCAGCTCAGTCTTATAAATAGCACCCTCTCACAGTGGATCAACCAGTTTGCAGGTCCTCCTTGATCATGAGAGCAGCTGGTTTTGGCTGTTCAGCAAACTCGTTGATCCACTGTGAGAGGGTGCTATTTATAAGACTGAGCTGAATGCAGTACCTCAGACTGAGGAAGTATTTATTTATAAGACTGAGCTGAGTACAGCATCCAAGACTGTGGAAGTCATTTGTCCGAAAGGTTTCCTCAATCTGAGATGTTGCATTCAGCTCAGTCTTATAAATAGCACCCTCTCACAGTGGATCAACCAATTTGCTGATGACAGCCAAAACCAGCTGCTCTCATGATCAAGGAGGACCTGCAAACTGGTTGATCCACTGTGAGAGGGTGCTATTTATGAGACTAAGCTGAATGCAGCACCTCACACTGAGGAAATCTTTATTTATAATACTGAGTTGAATACATTATCTCCAGACTTGGACAAAAGACTAAACATTTCCAGTTTTTTTTTTTTGCTTTTCTTTGTGTTGTTTTTTTGAATGTCCTGAGGACCAGACTTAGCTTTTTTGATTATTCTACTAGAATTATTGAGCATTCATCAGGGTATTTTAATTTTAGTATGTGTCTTGTTCAACAAGCTTTCTAGTGTTTTATGTTTTCATGTAACAAATGTGATGCCCTGTGATAAACTTGCGAACCGTGAAAGGTGCACCCCGCCCCTTGCCCTATGATTGCTGGATATGGGCACCGGCGACCCCCGTGACCCAAAATGGAAGAAACGGGTAAAGATAATGGATGGATGTAGAAAATGGGCAATGTTTAGGCTGATGGTCCTCCTTGATCATGTGAGCAGCTGGTTTTGGCTGTCATCAGGAAGTCTTTATTTATAAGACTCAGCTGAATACAACATCTCAGACTAAGGAAGTCTTTATAAGACTGAGCTGAATACAGCATCTCAGACTGAGGATGTCTTTCGTCACTCGTAAGTTAGGGATAACCTGTACTTTACAGTGGGTTGTGGTGAACCGTGTAAAAAAAGTACAATTTTGTTTTAGAAATATGTACAAGTTTATAATGTTAATGTTTTATAATATGTAAATATGTCATCTCAGACTGAGGAACTCTTTCATCGCTCGTAAGTCGGGGATCACCTGTACTTTACAGTGGGTTGTGGTGAACCGTGTAAAAAAAGTACAATTTTGTTTTAGAAATATGTACAAGTTTGTAATGTTAATGTTTTATAATATGTAAATATGTCATCTCAGACTGAGGAACTCTTTCGTCGCTCGTAAGTCGGGGATCACCTGTACTTTACAGTGGGTTGTGGTGAACCCTGTAAAAAAAGTACAATTTTGTTTTAGAAATATGTACAAGTTTGTAATGTTAATGTTTTATAATATGTAAATATGTCATCTCAGAAGTCTTTCATCGCTCATAAGTCAGGGATCACCTGTACTTTACATTGGGTTGTGATTAACCCTGCAGAAAAAGTAAAATTTTGTTTTAGAAATATGTACAAGTTTGTAATGTTAATGTTTTATAAAATGTAAATATGTCATCTCAGACTGAGGAACTCTTTCGTCGCTCGTAAGTCGGGGATCCCCTGTACTTTACATTAGGTTGTGATTAACCCTGCAGAAAAAGTAAAATTTTGTTTTAGAAATATGTATATAATGTTAATATGTTTTATAATAATGTAAATATGTCAACAGAATTTAAGTTTTTATTTTATTTTATTTGAAACATTTAAGTTTTATTTTATTTTAAACATTTGAAGATTTGTTAGTGAATATAAATAAAGTATGTGCCTAATTTGTTTAATAAAATCAGTTCAAAAAACTGTTCTCCTAATGCAGTGTCCTGTCACATTTGTGTGTTTTATGTTAATTTTATGTTAAGTAGGCGGAGTTTAAATGTCCCTTTAAAGACCCCATAATGCATGTTTGTCCTCATAAACCACATTTTTTGACGTCCTTGTAAACCACACTGGAGTCTGGGTGGTAAAACGTGCTGTGAAGCTCCTATCGGAAAGCTAAAGTGACCCAAATTTTTTTCAAAATTTTTAGAGTGCTCTGAGCTTGGTCCCAGGTCGCTAGGACCTCGGGAAGGGGTAGACCCCGTATTACACCTTCGGGCGGGTTTGGCGAAAAAGTCCGGCTAAACCACATTGACAAACCTGTGTGTGTGTGTGTGTGTGTGTGTGTGTGTATGCGTGTGTGTGTGTGTGTGTGTGCGCGCTGCAGATTGAATTTCAACAACAGAAATGTCCTATAAAAAATGGCAATAAATTGACATAGTTATTTTTCACATCCAAGAGATCAGGGTTGTGATGGCTATTTGATCTGTGACATCAAATTAAAATAAAGTATTTTATGACAAAAAGGGTTTACCACAGAGGATAAAACCTAAATAAATGAAATACAAATAAAATGTTTGTATTTTTAAGAATGTATTGTAGATGTATATTTTATCCTCAAAGACCACAGAGAAAACTGGGTCACAGCTTTTCCCAAACTTAAAAAAAAAAACATGAGTTTGACAGCAGGTGGGGTGGGGTGGCAGGTGAAGCAGGTGGAGAGACGCAGCAGACAGTGGCGGTCGCCACTAGAGGGCGCTAGGGGCGTCGCCCCTCCTTGGAACTGTAGCTCTTCACCATTTGAAGATTTAATTTTTTTTAATAAAAATGAAATAATAAAATAAAAATATTTTGAAATGTATGCATATATGTTTTTAGTTGTGTAGGATAAATATTTTATGAGTAATGATGAGTTGTTTGTTTCAAAAAACGTTTTCTGATTGTGACGTTCTTCCGGTTCCCCGCTGGGCGCCGCCTACTGCTTTTCCATTGAATCTAATTATAACTAGCACTAGCGCATGCGCAGTTTATGTACCATCTGTCCAAAACTATTGGACAGTTCAGGTTGCATTTTTCGCCGCCCGGAGTTTTGGACTCGTCTCGTGATCGATGCGGATCGCCAATGTAGTAATATAGGCGTATTGGTCAGTTTACTGACTTACCTATAATTTAGATGAAAGGTTTGAGCAGATTTTATCTACACACATCCATCATCAATATTCGCGAGTTCACCCTTTTCCCGGTATTAAATTGCTTTGACTGTGACTAGATAAATGTAATTTCACGAGAGACTTCAACTTATGTTGGTCCACCAGAAAATAGACCTTTTATTGAAACGATCATAAAAGATCATTAAACATTTGTGTCGATATTAGCTCTGATTTACTAACTACTTTGACAAGAATTCTAATTAAAAACAAACAGACAGAGTCTAACTTACTGTTGGTACATTTACTTAACAGATTAATGGCTTAAGAAAAATAAGAAATAAGAGGAAGGATTAGAGTGAAAGCTAAGTTTAAAGGAAGTTAATTATTTTGAGCAGACAGGGTGGCACTTTCCCACCACGAGTTCAGCTGGGCTTTTCACACGTTCAGAACACAATCAACACCTCGTCACCTGTTGACGAACGTCTCTGGAGATAAGAGGTGAAGTTTTGTGGACACTAACGGACTGTGTTGTCCAGTTCACGTCCAAATGACTTCCACGCGTGTGTACTGATTCAGACAAGCAAAAATAGTGCTTCTCCCGGCAGGAACAGGCCAGCTCCTGAGAGCTTTCAAAATAAAACTCCCAGAAAACAAATTCTTTCAGAAATGAGTGAATGAGGCACAGTAAGCTTTACTGTAACTCCGGCTGAGAACGTAGGTCTAATTGACATTTGACCAGGACATTCACCAGCTTTCAGAGAAAACCGAGTTGTTTAGTTAGTTCTCTCCAACGCACTAAAGTCAAAACGGAAGTAAGACTTTATATGGAGGGTGGAGTCTGCCCACCTCCTGAATGGCTATTGGTTGGTTTAACAAAATAAAATAATGAGTTTCAGCTCCCACAGTCGTACGATCTCTGAAGGACAGTAGGAAAACTTGTTTATAGAATCGGCCAGATGGCCGCTTGTTGGTACAGAGAATATTATGGCTAGCTTGACAGACAACACAAAAGGAAGTTGCAAGTTAAAAGTTTACCCTGAACTGTGCCATAATATTAAAGCCTGCTTGTTCTGCAGAAATAAACCAGCAGAAGGGTCAAACTCATGCAAGTAACAGATCATCATTAAATGACAAAAGTATACTGTTGATCAATTCTGAATTAACACACATTATAAGAAAGTTCTTTCTGATTGATTGGTGTCCATTAATTCAAAATAATTGTAACAAAAATAGTGTCCACTTGTCTCCTTGAGAGCTCAAGAAAAGTAACACTCAGAGTTTCAGAGAGATGTGAAGAGGCTTAAATCCCATAACGGACATGAGAGTGCTGTATTGCTACAGTCCCCCTTTTTGGAAATCATCGCCTGTCCTTGGAGATGAGTTCCAACACGAAAGGATACCACCGAATGTCTCTGACCTCTATGTAATCCAGCAAGTGGAAAAAAAAATCAAAATTATACTCCCATAATGTTTTTGGAAATTCCATACTGTTCGTAAGTAATCCCATTGCGGTAAGCTTTCAATCCTTTGGAAAACATAGTCTGTTAACCCATGGAAAACTGAGTCTGTGATCCCTTGGAAACAAAGTCTTATAATCCACAGCGGTAATTCCACAACGATTGGGGTTATTGATTTCATCAGCAAGAATGGATTTTAATCAGCATGTAGAGGGGATCCCTCGATTGAAGCAGAGGAGGCGGCCCTTGGATGAAGGTTGAAGACCAACGTTGGAGTAGCAGGTCCCCACATCGAAGGTTGCAGGCTGGATGGCTTCCAGTCGGTGCCACCCTGGTTCAATGTGTCATGCAATTATGTGGTTTTAGGTGGGCTTATGATTGGGATGTTACATTAGGCCCTACCTATATGCACCTGGTATGTAAGCTATCATGGTTTAGATCAGCTACAATTACCAATTAAGGGGTGGATCAATGCTGTAAAATTCAGATATAGGGATCTATACCTATATAGTTTTGGAGGGCTTCTGTAACGAAGGCCTCTTCTTCCATTCATAACTTAGTTTAAAGTTAAACTAAAAATAGAAAAGAAAATATAGTATGGTCTAAATGTCTGTTGGCCTTTAAGACGAACAACGCAAGATTTGGTATTCCCTATAAATTTTGAAGTCTATGGCGAGACTCATCAAAATGAATAGATCTAGAATAGAAACGATCGAATCGGTCCTACCTAAATGATTGGGAGATCAGGGTAGATTATAGTACCTTAAGTAGTATTAATCTACAATGACTCTTCAAAGATTGAGATCTTTAACAAAATGAACAGCATGTTGGCATAGTTAAATCCATTTAAGTCTTCAACTAACATTAATCAAAACCTCTTTTGGCTGGGAGTGTTCAGAAAACAACAACTTCAATAACAACAAAAGTAGCAATTAAGCAACTAAAAACAACGTTTCACTACGTCAAACTCACTCTGGTCATCAGATTCCAACGTGTCACCAGAGGTGTCAAGTAACGAAGTATAAATACTTCGTTACTTTACTTAAGTACAAATTTTAGTTATCTATACTTTAGTAAAGTAATTATTTTTCAGCCTGTAACAGCCTGAACCTTCACCTATAAATATCCATCCATCCATCCATTTTCTTCCGCTTATCCGGGGTCGGGTCGCGGGGGTAGCAGCCTAAGTAGGGAGGCCCAGACTTCCCTCTCCCCAGCCACTTGGAGCAGCTCCTCTGGGGGAATCCCAAGGCGTTCCCAGGCCAGCCGAGAAACATAGTCCCTCCAGCGTATCCTGGGTCTTCCTCTGGGTCTCCTCCCGGTGGGACATGCCCGGAACACCTCACCAGGGAGGCGTCCAGGAGGCATCCTAACCAGATGCCCGAGCCACCTCAACTGGCTCCTCTCGATGTGGAGAAGCAGCGGCTCTACTCCGAGTCCCTCCCGGATGACTGAGCTTCTCACCCTATCTCTAAGGGAGAGTCCAGCCACCCTGCGGAGAAAACTCATTTCAGCCGCTTGTATCCGAGATCTTGTTCTTTCGGTCATAACCCAAAGCTCATGACCATAGATGAGGGTGGGAACGTAGATCGATCGGTAAATTGAGAGCTTTGCCTTTTGACTCAGCTCTCTCTTCACCACGACAGACCGGTACAGCGCCCGCTTCACTGCGGACGCTGCACCTATCCGCCTATCGATCTCACGCTCCAGTTTTCCCTCATTCGTGAACAAGATCCCGAGATACTTAAACTCCTCCACTTGGGGCAGGACCTCCTCCCCGACCCGGAGAGGGCACGCTACCCTTTTCCGGCTCAAGACCATGGCCTCGGATTTGGAGGAACTGATCCTCATCCCGGCCGCATCGCATTCAGCTGCAAACCGCTCCAGTGAAAGCTGTAGATCACGAGCTGATGAAGCCAATAGGACCACATCATCTGCAAAAAACAGAGAAGCGATTCTAAGGCCACCAAAACGGATCCTCTCAACACCTTGGCTGCGCCTAGAAATTCTGTCCATAAAAGTTATAAACAGAATCGGTGACAAAGGGCAACCTTGGCGGAGTCCAACTCTCACCGGAAACGAGCCTGACTTACTGCCGGCAATGCGGACCAAGCTCTGACACCGGTCGTACAGGGACCTAACAGCCCATATCAATGGGCCTGGTACCCCATACTCCCGGAGTACCCGCCACAGAACCCCCCGAGGGACGCGGTCGAATGCCTTTTCCAAGTCTACAAAGCACATGTAAACTGGTTGGGCAAACTCCCACGCACCCTCCAGGACCCTGTTGAGGGTGTAGAGCTGGTCTAGTGTTCCACGACCAGGACGAAAACCACACTGCTCCTCCTGAATCCGAGGTTCGACTATCCGACGGACCCTCCTCTCCAGAACCCCTGAATAGACCTTACCAGGGAGGCTTAAGAGTGTGATCCCTCTATAGTTGGAACACACCCTACGGTCCCCCTTTTTGAATAGGGGAACCACCACCCCAGTCTGCCAATCCAAGGGAACTGCCCCCGATGTCCACGCGATATTGCAGAGTCGCGTAAGCCAACACAACCCCACAACATCCAGAGCCCTAAGGAACTCAGGACGAATCTCATCCACCCCCGGAGCCTTGCCACCGCGGAGCTTTTTAACCACCTCGGCGACCTCCGCACCAGAGATTGGAGAGCCCGATCCAAAGTCCCCAGGCTCCGCTTCCTCAGTGGAAGACGTGCCAGTAGGATTGAGGAGGTCTTCGAAGTATTCCGCCCACCGACTCACAACATCCCGAGTTGAGGTCAACAGCACGCCATCCCCACCATAAATGGTGTTGGTCGCGTACCGCTTTCCCCCCCTGAGACGCCGGATGGTGGACCAGAATCGCCTCGAAGCCGTACGGAAGTCATTCTCCATGGCCTCTCCGAACTCCTCCCACGCCCGAGTTTTTGCCTCAGCAACCACCCGAGCCGCATGCCGCTTGGACTGCCGGTACCTATCTGCTGCTTCCGGGGTCCCACAGGCCAAAAAGGCCCAATAGGACTCCTTCTTCAGCTTGACAGCATCCCTCACCGCCGGTGTCCACCACCGGGTTCGAGGGTTGCCACCACGACAGGCACCAACAACCTTGCGGCCACAACTCCGATAAGCTGCCTCGACAATAGAGGCGCGAAACATGGCCCACTCGGGCTCAATGTCCCCCGCCTCCCTCGGAACGTGTTCAAAGCTCTCCCGGAGGTGGGAGTTAAAGCTCCGTCTTACGGGAGACTCTGCCAGACGTTCCCAACAGACCCTCACAATACGTTTGGGTCTGCCAGGTCTGACCGGCATCCTCCCCCACCATCGGAGCCAACTCACCACCAGGTAGTGGTCAGTTGACAGCTCCGCCCCTCTCTTCACCCGAGTGTCCAGGACATGCGGCCGCAGATCAGATGAGACGACAACAAAGTCGATCATTGAACTACGACCTAGGGTGTCCTGGTGCCAAGAGCACATATGGACACCCTTATGCCTGAACATGGTGTTCGTTATGGACAATCCATGACGAGCACAGAAGCTGGCCATTGGGACATGGAATGTCACCTCTCTGGTGGGGAAGGAGCCTGAGCTAGTGTGTGAGGTTGAGAGGTTCCGGCTAGAAATAGTCGGACTCACCTCAACGCATGGCTCTGGCTCTGGAACCAGTTTCCTTGAGAGGGGTTGGACACTCTTCCACTCTGGAGTTGCCCCTGGTGAGAGGCGCCGAGCAGGAGTGGGCATACTTGTTGCCCCCCATCTCGGTGCCTGTACGTTGGGGTTCACCCCGGTGAACGAGAGGGTAGCCTCCCTTCGCCTACGTGTGGGGGGACGGGCTCTGACTGTTGTTTGTGCCTATGCGCCGAACGGCAGCGCAGATTACCCACCCTTTTTGGAGTCCTTGGAGGGGGTATTGGAGGGTGCGCCTCCTGGGGACTCCCTTGTTCTGCTGGGGGACTTCAACGCTCACGTGGGCAATGACAGTGAGACCTGGAGGGGTGTGGTTGGGAGGAACGGCCCCCCTGATCTGAACCCGAGTGGTGTTCTGTTGTTGGACTTCTGTGC
>JBBPBX010048910.1:0-25565 GCA_038048925.1 Garcialebias charrua
CTTTTTAATTTGTACATGTTGCCTTTGGGGTCCATTCTTAGAAAACACAACATTCCTTTTCATTGCTTTGCTGATGATACACAGTTACAGTATATCTTCCAATTGAGTCAAACAGGGTCACTCCACTGGATCCACTCTTGAACTGTCTACGTGACATTAAAATCTGGTTAAAAGTAACACCTTAAATGTTCTTGGCCCCTTGGCTTCACACAGCCACTCCAATGTCAGGAATCTGGGAGTTATTTTTGATAGTGCTTTTTAAATTAGACAAACAGATTAATTCAGTTGTTAAATCCGGTTTCTTCCAGCTAAGACTCATTGTCAACGTGAAGACTTGTCTCTCTTTCAGAGACCTTGAAAAGGTGATTCATGCTTTTATTACCGGTACCTCTCGTTTGGACTATTGTAATTCACTGTATGTTGGTTTAGATTAGACAAATCATCTTTGCATCGTTTACAATCTGTCCAGAATGCAGCAGCTCGTCTTTTAACTTCAACTAAAATATATACTATATTATAATAAATATATACTCCTACTCCGCTCCTGCTTCATGGAATATCTTACAAAAAGATCTGAAGCTCTCGACCTTGACTTCTCTAAATGGTTTTCAGAATCTGTTGGAATCCTGGCAAAAACCAATGCAGATCTGTTCCTGTCTTTGATTTTATACGTCTACCTTATAATGTTTTGCTAGTTTTTTGATACTTTGTAAAAAAAAAAAAAAAAAAAACTTTCTTTTGTTTTTTTTTTTTCTTTTGTTTTCTATTGTTTATTGTTTGTTTGTTTATTGTTTATTGTTTAAGGAAATTATACCACTGCTGTTCATTGTTCTTTAGTTTTAGCAGGTCGCTTTCGTAAATGAGCCCTTGAGGTTCAAAAGATTTACCTGACTAAATAAAGGTTGAATGAAAAAAAAAAACTAAAATATATGAACATATAACCCCTGTCCTGGCTTCTCTTCACTGGCTCTCTGTCCACTATCGGATTGATCTTAAGATTTTATTGCTTGTTTTTAAAATCTTAAAAGGTCTGGCCCCGTCATATTTATGTGATCTTATTAACATCTACACTCCTGTAAGAGCACTCCGGTCTACCAACCAGTTTCTCTTAGATGTCCCCAAATCCAAACTGAAGTCCAGAGGGGATCGGGCTTTTGCGGTTGCTGCTCCAAAGCTGTGGAACAGTTTACCTGAGAATTTAAAGACTGCTGAGACCGTGAGACTTTTAAATCTTTGCTCAAGACTCATCTGTTTTACTTGGCATTTGATCCACGCAGAGTCTGAGAACAAATTTTGAGCTTGTTTTATTGTTGTTGTGTTAACTTTATTATGTTTTAGTGGGACTAGATGCATTTTATCTGTTTTAACTGTAAAGCACTTTGGTCAGCTTCGGTTGTTTTTATGTGCTATATAAATAAAATTGACATTGACAAATGGGCTTTGTTTACGTTGAGTGCATACCTGCAATTTAGAATTGCATATCAATATATCTGGAAAACTATTGGAGTAAACTCTTTCAAACTGCAACATTGGTTTGGATAGCAATTGTATGTGTGTTTCTTTTATATATATATATATATATATATATGTATATATATATATATATGTATATATATATATATATATATATATGTATATATATATATATATATATATATATGTATATATATATATATATATATATATATATATATATATATATGTATATATATTGTTACATATCCTGAGGAAGCTGCCAATGCTGACACCTTTTAGTTCTTATGTATGTTGACTGCAGTCATGCTTTTGTGTGGTTAATTAGTCTGATTGTGATCAGGCTTGTGTGTGTTCAGCCAGGAACACCTGAGAGCCACGCCTATATATACTTCAAGTTGACTGTGCTTGAATGCGGAGTGTTGTGAGCTCAGAGTTTGGTTGCTTTGTTGCTGAGCTGTTTGAGTACTGTTTGAGTACTGTTTGAGTACTGTTTGGGTACTGTTTGAGTACTGTTTGGGTACTGTGGGGTGTTCTCCGCCCGCCCCTGTCTTGAAGTCTGATCTTCTGTTTAGAAGGTTCTTGGTGAGTAACTACTAGCTCATGTTTGGTCTTGACTGCTAGATGCACTTAAAGAGTGGCTACTAGCTCATGTTTGGTCTTGACTGCTAGTTGCATTTGTGTCAGCTCATTTGTTTGTGAAGTTTGACTGTGCTTGAAGCACTTAGGTATGGTTGCTCATCATTTTTGGCTTTGTTGTGCTTGGTGCACTTGGTGGCTGTAGGCTGCATTGGTGACATTTTGGGATCCTGCTCTAAAGAGGGAGGCTGACCTGTGTGGTTTGGTTAGCTTGGTTTAACCAGGAGGTTGTGTGGCTGGTGGAGGCCAGCTGTTTGGAGTCTTTTGTTTGCCTAATGACAGAGTGAGATCGGTAGCTCAGTTCTCGGTTTTCTTTTACCCCTAGAGCCCCTTTGGTTAGGTAGTCCGTCACCAGACAGGCTTCGACGGCCCTGTTTTTATGGGTTGGCCCTGCGCTGGTGACGTTATATTCTTTTTGGCTGACTCACTCTTGTCCACCATTTATTTGAACTTTTGTCTATTTTTGCTCTTTTGTTTGTTGCCCTGTGCCAGAAGACGGTGCACTCCGCACCTGGAGGGAGGAGTCGGGCAGTTTTCAATAAATCTTTTTAAGTTACCTTCTGCCTTCTTGTGTCCTTTGTCCATTTAATGTGTTCGGCCTGAGCCAGCCGTAACATATTTTGGGCGCCTCGTCCGGGATATTGAATCCTTTTTGAATCCTTGTCTGTATCTTGAATCCTTTTTGAGCCCTTGTCTGCATTCTTTTGCTCCTTTTTGAGTCCTTGTATGGATTTTTGAGACATTGTCTGCATTTTTGAGCCCGCGTTTGGATCTTTGAGCTGTTGTGATCCTTGTTGGGTTAATTAATAAAACCAGCTGTTGGTTGCTTAAAATATTGAGAGTGTGGTGAAGTCTTTTGAAGCCAAGTGTTTTTGGACAGCAGTTAATAGAATTAACTGCTCCTTTTTTACATTTGGTGTGTGTTGACAGCTGTGTGCTGTAGTTTGCACTCTCTCTGGAGCTGACAGGACCAGCTCCTGGTTGCTGATTGAGCTGAAACACGCAGCTGTGTGTGTGTGTGTTTTTGGATTGTGCTGCGTTCAAATGCAGCTGTGATTTTGCTGTTGTTTACAGTGAAAGTCATTTGAAGAGGGGTACAGCTTAAAAGCTGTTTGTGTCCACATCATGGTGTTCAATTTGAAGAGATTTCTTGAACAGCCCACGTTTGATGTCTATATAAACTGCACGAGAGAGCAGATGTTGAGTATAGCAAACCATTTTAAAATCAACACTAGAGAATACGAACGTGATGGTTGGTTTGAGGGTGGACTGCTGACTGAATTAATTCAACTTGGGGTTGTTGTGATGCCTGATTATGGACATTCAAATGAAAATACAGTTGCTTTAAGAAAAAAAGAGCTTGAAGAACAATTGAGGAAAGAAAAAGAACTTATTTCACAACAGTTCGAGGTCGCACGAAGGGAGCTACAACTTAAACATGAATTGTTCTTAAAAGAACAAGAAGTCAAAAGTCAAAGTATTCTAGCCGCTCTACATGAGAAGAAGCGTCTTCTAGAATTGAGAGAGCTCCATACTGCACAAAGGGAAGATCACCATTTGTGTCCCACTGTGTGTCATCCAAAGGTGACACCAGAGCCTTGCATTCAAGCAGGTGTGCCTCTCTCACATCTACAGGAGATGGCGCCAGAAGAACATCGTCCAGAGGAGGAGAAAAATGAGGATGATGTCAACTTGGGTGACAGTTTCTTCTTTTTTCATGTAACTGAACTTGAAATTAAACATGAAAATGAATCTGACTTAATCCCAGTTAAAGATGGGGATCTTAAAAACTTTGATGAGCTGAAGGAACATTACATTGACCTGAGTGAATGTTTTCTATTTAGCTCTGAAGCTGAAGAAGTCCCAGTGAGCTTAACTGAGGAGGATCCAGAAGAAACAATTCCACCCGTTTCATTGTTTTCTCTTTTAGCTCCTGCACAGAACTATGAAGGAGTTGTGAAAGATGATGTTGACTGGAGTGACAGTTTTTCATTGTTATTTAAAACTGAACAACTCTCATTTAAGTCAGAATGTGAAGAACATGAGGACCTGAAGATCTCAAAAGAGGTACAGACACACGTGACATGTTCTGTTTCTTTGTGTCCTGTTCCAGCCTCAGGAAACGATGAGCGAGTGTTTAAGGACAACGTGCAATTGACTGAAAGTGCAACAGAAAATGCATTTTTAATGTCTGGGAAATGTGAGGTGCTGCAGCCTTACATTGAGCACATTGTACATGGTTCTTTGTCTAACTGTCTCTGTGCTTTCAGAGTAACTGGAAACAGTGCTGTTGCAGCTGACATGGTGGAGCTGCCACGTGCAGAAAATGACAGTTTCCCTCTGGCTGTTATGAAGAGTATCCACTCTCCCACTGACATCCTTGGTCATGATGTTGATGTTGGTTTGGTGTCTGTTAACAAAAATAAGTCTTACAGAGTAAGCCTAGACAAGCGTCGCCTGTTTGGCTTCAGAACATTTTAAGATAACATGACATTGATTATGTTAGCGGTTAGGCGGACTAGTTTTAATGATGTTTTTAGTCCGTTTGTCTGTTGTGACCGCTACATTGTTACTCTCTAGGGTCCTATTTATTTTGCATGTGCGGATGTGAGATGTTTTCACCTGACATCCACATCACCCCCATACAAAACACTGGTGGTGGAGGTGTTACATATCCTGAGGAAGCTGCCAATGCTGACACCTTTTAGTTCTTATGTATGTTGACTGCAGTCATGCTTTTGTGTGGTTAATTAGTCTGATTGTGATCAGGCTTGTGTGTGTTCAGCCAGGAACACCTGAGAGCCACGCCTATATATACTTCAAGTTGACTGTGCTTGAATGCGGAGTGTTGTGAGCTCAGAGGAGGTTGCTTTTGCTGAGCTGTTTGAGTACTGTATGGTACTGTGTGGGGGTGTTCTCCGCCCACCCCTGTCTTGAAGTCTGATCTTCTGTTTAGAAGGTTCTTGGTGAGTAACTACTAGCTCATGTTTGGTCTTGACTGCTAGATGCACTTAAAGAGTGGCTACTAGCTCATGTTTGGTCTTGACTGCTAGATGCACTTAAAGAGTGGCTACTAGCTCATGTTTGGTCTTGACTGCTAGTTGCATTTGTGTCAGCTCATTTGTTTGTGGAGTTTGACTGTGCTTGATGCACTGGGTAGCTGAAGGCTGCATTGATGACATTAGGATCCTGCTAATGACAAATGAGATCAGGGATACTGACCTGTGTGGTTTGGTTAAGTTGGTTTAACCAGGAGGTTGTGTGGCTGGTCCAGAGGTGACCAGCTGTTTGGAGCTTGGAGCTGTTTGGAGCTGTTTGGAGCTTGGAGCTGTTTGGAGCTGTTTGGAACTTGGAGCTGTTTGGAGTTTTTGTTGGTTTGCCTAATGACAGAGTGAGATCGGTAGTCCAGTTATATCGTTTTTCTTTTACCCCTAGGGTCCCCTTTTGGTCAGGTAGTCCGTCTCCAGACAGGCTGCGACGGCCCTGTTTTTATGGGTTGGGCCGACGCTGGGGACGTTATATTCTTTTTGGCTGACTCACTCTTGTCCACCACTTATTTGTACTTTTGTCTGTCTATTTTTGCTCCCTTTTTTGCCCTGTGCCAGAAGACGGTGCACTCCGCACCTGGAGGGAGGAGTCGGGCAGTTTTCAATAAAGCTTTTTATTTTTACATTCTGCCTTCTTGTGTCCTTTGTCCATTTAATGTGTTCGGCCTGAGCCAGCCGTAACATATTTTGGGCGCCTCGTCCGGGATCTTGAATCCTTTTTGACTCCTTGTCTGGATCTTGGATCCTTCTTCTTTTTTGCTCCTTGTCTGGATCTTGAATCTTTTTGAGCCCTTGTCTGCATTTTTTTTGCTCCTTTTTGAGTCCTTGTATGCATTTTTGAGCCCGCGTTTGGATCTTTGAGCTGTTGTGATCCTTGTTGGGTTAATTAAATAAACCTGCTGATTGTTTGACTCGTTGGCGGGTCCAGTGCTGTGTGTGTAGGTGGTGCGTTCACGTACTGCTGGGACATTAGTATTTACACAGTTCGTTTCCTGTGTTTATCATGGAGGACTTCGATTTACACAGTTTTGTGGAAAGACCTACAGTAGAGGTTTTGGCTAGCTGTACTAAAGAGCAACTTTTGTGTATAGCGGATTATTATGAGTTGACGTTAGATAAACGTTCTAAAAGAGACACTGTGGAAAGCGAGTTAGCTGCCGAGTTAAAGCAACGCGGTTTATTTTCAGCTGTGACGTCACCGAAAGACCCAGATCGCTTTCCGTACCGTTTTCAGGAACAACTACGTTTAAAAGAAATTGAACGAGACTTAGTACTTGAGCAACAGAAACGGGAACATGAGAAAGAAATAACGTTACAGAAAATCATGTTAGAACAACGGAGAATGGAGATTGAGGTTGAACAGCGGAAAATGGAGGTTGAACAACGGAAAACAGAGTTAGAAATGGAAATACGTCTGAAAGAGCTGGAACGTGGATCTGCTCCGTTTCCTGTTCGAGAATTCGACGTGAGTAGACATGTTTCTTTAGTACCTCCGTTCAATGAAAAAGACGTTGATAAGTATTTTATCATGTTTGAAAGAGCAGCAAGTACTTTGAAGTGGCCAGAAACTGTTTGGCCCATATTGTTACAGAGCGTGTTAAAAGGAAAAGCACAAGATGCCTATGCATCTCTTTCTGCACTTGATAGTGGTGTCTATGCTAACGTGAAAGAAGCAATCCTGCGTGCATATGAGCTAGTTCCGGAAGCATACCGGCAGAAGTTTAGAAAATGTAAGAAAGTAGATAATCAGTCTTATGCTGATTATGTCAGGGAAAAGGAACTACTTTTTGATCGCTGGTGTACTGCGAGTGCAGTGACTGATTTTGACCAGCTGAAGCAGCTAATATTGTTGGAAGATTTCAAATTAAGTTTACCAGACAGAGTAACCACGTATTTAAATGAACATAAAGTGTCTGATGTTTCTAAAGCTGCAATCTTAGTGGATGAGTACATGCTGACGCATAAAATACACTTTGAACGTTCAAGCTTTGATAAAACTCGAAGCCCTAGTCATGTTAAGACCAGTTTTGATTCCTCTCAACCTTTTAGATACAGATCTAATGGAAATGGTAATGGTAAATTTAGAGGGCCTGTTGTTCCTCACAGAGACCGTGATGTAACTGCAGAACGACGTGAAAGTGATGTGAAAGAACCAGTAAGATGCTACTACTGCAAACAGGAAGGGCATGTAACTAGAACCTGTCCTAAGTTACATAAAAAAGAACCAAAACCTGTAGCTGCAGTTAAAAGGCTAGATCAGTCATTTTCATCTGCGACAGAAAACTGTGAACGTGATGGATTCAAACCTTTTATAATGGAAGGGTTTATATCTACATCTCCATCAGGAAGGATGATACCTGTTAAAATACTCAGAGACACAGCCGCTTCACAGTCATTTATTTTGGACAATATTTTACCTCGAGATGAAGTTATTGAGATGGAAGCTGGAGTTCCCATTTGTGGTTTTAACATGCAGGAAGTTAATGTTCCTTTATGTAGGATCGTGGTTCAGTCAGAGTTGTGTTCAGGAGACGCTGTGGTAGGACTGCGTCCAAACTTTCCTATAAAAGGCATCTCCATGATTATGGGTAACGACTTGGCTGGAGGTCGTGTTTTAGTCACTCCAGAGGTGACTCCTGTTCCAGTGTTGTCCCCTAAATTAGATAACTTAGCTCGCACATTTCCTAATGTTTTCACCTCTTGTGCAGTTACTCGTGCAGCTCTTAAACGACAACAGGAGGAGGAGAAAGCTGAAGAAGTTGAGCTGAGTGACAGTTTTTTCAGTTCTGAAACTGACCAGACCCCAGTGAGCTCTGAGGAGAACACTTTAGAGGGAGTAAGACTCTCATGGTCTAGGGAACAGTTGATTAAACTTCAGAAGAGCGATGTTAGTTTAACATCATGTTTTATTGATGCAGAACCTGACAAACCTGACACACTGAGTAATGGTTACTACTTTAATGATGGCATTTTGATGCGTAAATGGACTCCTTTGACAGCCTCTCCTAATGAAGAGTGGCGTAGTGTAGAACAGATTGTTCTTCCTACTCTGTATCGTCCAGAAGTTTTACGTTTGGCACACGACAGTCCCTTAGCAGGTCACCTCGGTATCAGAAAAACATACGACCGTGTGTTGCGTCATTTTTTTTGGCCAGGTTTAAAAAAGGATACCGTACTTCATTGCAAATCATGCCATTTTTGTCAGATAGCTGGAAAACCGAACCAGACAGTCCCACCTGCTCCTCTTTTTCCTATCCCGGCTATTGCTGAGCCTTTCGAGAGAGTTATAGTGGATTGTGTAGGACCACTCCCCAGAACAAAGGCTGGAAACAAGTACTTAGTTACTGTGATGTGCGCCTCCACTCGTTTCCCAGAAGTTTTTCCTGTAAGAAAAATAACAACCCCAGTGGTGGTAAAGGTGTTAACCAGGTTTTTCTCGTTGTTTGGGTTACCACGGGTGGTGCAGACTGACCAAGGCAGCAATTTCATGTCAAGAGTGTTTTCACAGGTCATGAAACAATTAAACATCCAGCATACCTGTTCAGCTGCGTACCATCCAGAAAGCCAGGGTGCCCTTGAACGATTCCATCAAACATTAAAAACCATGCTGCGTACCTACTGTCTAGAATTCAATAAAGATTGGGATGAGGGAGTGCATCTCCAGATGTTTGCTATACGGGAGGTAGTTCAAGAGAGTTTGGGTTTCAGTCCAGCTGAATTGGTTTTTGCACACGAAGTTCGTGGTCCCTTAAGGCTGTTAAAAGAAAAGTGGATATGTGAGAAGTCTGACAAGAATTTGTTAGACTATGTAAGTGACTTCCGTTTTAAATTAGTACGTGCTTGTGAAATAGCTAAAGACAACTTACAGATGGCACAAGCTAAAATGAAATCCCTGTTTGATCGAAAAGCTGTAGCACGAGTGTTTCAACAGGGTGACAAAGTGTTAGTTCTACTTCCTATTCCTGGTAGTAGCTTACAGGCCCGTTATAGTGGACCTTATGTCGTTCAGAAGAAGCTAAACGAACGTGACTATTTGGTTTCTACTCCAGAGAGGAGACGTACTACTCGTCTTTGTCACATCAACATGTTGAAACCATACATTGAGAGGGTTAGCGTGTTAGCTGTCCCCCTCTGTGATGACCCAAGAGTAGTCGAAGATGTAGAGCCCCAAAAGGAGCTCTCCAGTGCTGACCAGGAGGTGGATAGTTCCCCTTCTGCAATTCTTGAAGGCAAGCTCTTAAATTCGCATTATCTCCAGAACCTACCGTTGTTGTTCTCCCACCTAGATGATAAGAAAAGGGATGAACTAAGACAGTTGATATTTTCTAACGCCTGTTTATTTTCTGATGTCCCTTCTAAGACCGATATCCTAAAACATGATATCGATGTGGGTGAAACAAAACCTATAAAACAACATCCTTATAGAGTGAATCCAGAAAAACGCTTACGCATGAACAAACAAGTGCAGTATATGTTGAACAATGGCTTGGCCATACCCAGTACTAGTGCTTGGAGCTCACCTTGTTTGTTGATAGTCAAACATGGCGGTGATGATCGGTTTTGCACCGATTTTAGAAAAGTAAATGCTGTAACCAAGCCAGATTGTTATCCTCTCCCTAGAATCGAGGATTGTGTCGATCATGTGGGCGCTGCACGCTTTGTAACCACTTTGGATTTATTGAAAGGTTATTGGCAGGTACCATTAACTGAACGAGGTCAGGAGGTCTCTGCTTTTGTTACCCCTGATAGTTTTCTTGAGTATACAGTTATGGCTTTTGGTATGCGTAACGCTCCTGCTACTTTCCAAAGACTAATGAACATAGTTTTGTCTGAGTTACCCTTTTGTGAAGCATACTTAGATGATGTGGTGGTGTTCTCAGATACTTGGGAAGATCACTTGAAACACCTACAAACTGTTTTCACACGTCTGACAGAAGCTAACTTGACAGTTAACCTAGCTAAGTGTCAATTTGGGCACGGAACTGTGACCTATTTAGGTAAACGTGTTGGAAGTGGTCAAGTACGTCCAGTTGAGGCAAAAGTGGAAGCCATATTGTCTGTCCCAATACCTTCCACCCGGACGGAGCTGAGGCGTTATCTAGCCATGGTGGGGTACTACAGAGGGTTCTGTAAGAACTTCTCTGCTGTAGCTGCTCCTCTAACAGATCTCCTCAGCCCTAAAACGCCTTTCATCTGGTCTGACAGATGCCAAGAAGCGTTTGAACAAACAAAAACCTTGCTGACTAAGGCTCCTGTGCTAGCTGCACCAAAATTCGATGTCCCTTTTAAACTGGCTGTAGATGCTTGTGACTCTGGAGTAGGAGCTGTTCTTCTTCAGGAAGGAACAGACGGAGTGGAACACCCAGTTTCCTATTACTCCCGGAAGTTGAACAAACATCAAAAAGGGTACTCGACCATAGAAAAGGAAGCCTTGGCTTTGATCTTGGCCCTAGAGCATTTTGAAGTGTACATTGGAGGATCTTGCGATCCCATTATTGTATACACTGACCACAACCCCCTTACCTTTTTGCATCGAATGTGTAATAAAAACCGACGTTTAATGAGCTGGTCTTTGCGACTGCAGCCTTTTAACCTCTCCATATTACACATTAGAGGAAAGGACAACGTTATAGCCGATGCCCTCTCTCGTTTTTGAATACTCTGCCCTAACTTGTTTTTTGTATGTTGTTATGTAGCCGATGTCCTCACAAGACTACATTTTTCCCCATACAAAAACACTGGTGGTGGAGGTGTTACATATCCTGAGGAAGCTGCCAATGCTGACACCTTTTAGTTCTTATGTATGTTGACTGCAGTCATGCTTTTGTGTGGTTAATTAGTCTGATTGTGATCAGGCTTGTGTGTGTTCAGCCAGGAACACCTGAGAGCCACGCCTATATATACTTCAAGTTGACTGTGCTTGAATGCGGAGTGTTGTGAGCTCAGAGGAGGTTGCTTTTGCTGAGCTGTTTGAGTACTGTATGGTACTGTGTGGGGGTGTTCTCCGCCCACCCCTGTCTTGAAGTCTGATCTTCTGTTTAGAAGGTTCTTGGTGAGTAACTACTAGCTCATGTTTGGTCTTGACTGCTAGATGCACTTAAAGAGTGGCTACTAGCTCATGTTTGGTCTTGACTGCTAGATGCACTTAAAGAGTGGCTACTAGCTCATGTTTGGTCTTGACTGCTAGTTGCATTTGTGTCAGCTCATTTGTTTGTGGAGTTTGACTGTGCTTGATGCACTGGGTAGCTGAAGGCTGCATTGATGACATTAGGATCCTGCTAATGACAAATGAGATCAGGGATACTGACCTGTGTGGTTTGGTTAAGTTGGTTTAACCAGGAGGTTGTGTGGCTGGTCCAGAGGTGACCAGCTGTTTGGAGCTTGGAGCTGTTTGGAGCTGTTTGGAGCTTGGAGCTGTTTGGAGCTGTTTGGAGCTTGGAGCTGTTTGGAGTTTTTGTTGGTTTGCCTAATGACAGAGTGAGATCGGTAGTCCAGTTATATCGTTTTTCTTTTACCCCTAGGGTCCCCTTTTGGTCAGGTAGTCCGTCTCCAGACAGGCTGCGACGGCCCTGTTTTTATGGGTTGGGCCGACGCTGGGGACGTTATATTCTTTTTGGCTGACTCACTCTTGTCCACCACTTATTTGTACTTTTGTCTGTCTATTTTTGCTCCCTTTTTTTGCCCTGTGCCAGAAGACGGTGCACTCCGCACCTGGAGGGAGGAGTCGGGCAGTTTTCAATAAAGCTTTTTATTTTTACATTCTGCCTTCTTGTGTCCTTTGTCCATTTAATGTGTTCGGCCTGAGCCAGCCGTAACAGAGAACAACTTGAATACAAGTTCTGTCGTCATATTAAACCATGAGCAAATATTAAAAATATTAAAACTAGGGATGGGGCAGAGCCGATCCAGTATCGTATCCGATACCAGCATAATTTAAGTATCGGATATCGGATCCAACCTGCCGATATTTCCGATCCAGCTTCAATGAGCACTTGTGTTCCATCATATTCTGTGACTGCCGTCTTAACATTATGTGAGTTAAAACCAATGAAGACACTCACAACAGGAAACTCACAAACTTTAACAGTATAGTCTTTATAGTATAGAAAACATTCCAAAATACACATAACTTTATAGTCTCAGTACAAATATTTCATTAAACAGATTCACATACCTGAACAGTATCGGATCGGAAAAGTATCGGTATCGGTCGATACACAGTTCTTAAGTATTGGTATCGGATCGGAAGTGAGAAATGTGGATCGGTGCATCCCTAATTAAAACACACAGTACTGTCTTATTTGGGTTGACCCAACGCAACTTCAGTCTTTCCAGAGGCTGATCTCACCACCCGTCAGCTCAGATCTTTGGACCTGCTCCAGGTTCCCAGTGAGGCTGAAGATGTGATGTCAGCAGACTGCAGGTCATTGATTGACAGATTGAGATGTCAATCATGAGAGTATCTCCTTTACAAGAATCTGAACGATCATTTTTAAAACCTCCAAACTGCAGCTTTCATGTTTATTTATCAAAATATATATATATTGCATGTGAAACATGTAAACCAATACCATGGCACCATGAGGCAGTGCAAACGTTTCTGTGCTTGTTCCATCCATCCATCATTCCATCCTCCTCCGCTTATCCGGGGTCGGGTCGCGGGGGTAGCAGCCTAAGTAGGGAGGCCCAGACTTCCCTCTCCCCAGCCACATGGAGCAGCTCCTCTGGGGGAATCCCAAGGCGTTCCCAGGCCAGCCGAGAAACATAGTCCCTCCAGCGTGTCCTGGGTCTTCCTCTGGGCCTCCTCCCGGTGGGACATGCCCGGAACACCTCACCAGGGAGGCGTCCAGGAGGCATCCTAACCAGATGCCCGAGCCACCTCAACTGGCTCCTCTCGATGTGGAGAAGCAGCGGCTCTACTCCGAGTCCCTCCCGGATGACTGAGCTTCTCACCCTATCTCTAAGGGAGAGTCCAGACACCCTGCGGAGAAAACTCATTTCAGCCGCTTGTATCCGAGATCTCGTTCTTTCGGTCACAACCCAAAGCTCATGACCATAGATGAGGGTGGGAACGTAGATCGATCGGTAAATTGAGAGCTTTGCCTTTTGACTCAGCTCTCTCTTCACCACGACAGACCGGTACAGCGCCCGCTTCACTGCGGATGCTGCACCTATCCGCCTATCGATCTCACGCTCCAGTTTTCCCTCATTCGTGAACAAGACCCGAGATACTTAAACTCCTCCACTTGGGGCAGGACCTCCTCCCCGACCCGGAGAGGGCATGCTACCCTTTTCCGGCTCAAGACCATGGCCTCGGATTTGGAGGAACTGATCCTCATCCCGGCCGCATCACACTCGGCTGCAAACCGCTCCAGTGAAAGCTGTAGATCACGAACTGATGAAGCCAATAGGACCACATCATCTGCAAAAAACAGAGAAGCGATTCTAAGGCCACCAAAACGGATCCTCTCAACACCTTGGCTGCGCCTAGAAATTCTGTCCATAAAAGTTATGAACAGAATCGGTGACAAAGGGCAACCTTGGCGGAGTCCAACTCTCACTGGAAACGAGCCTGACTTACTGCCGGCAATGCGGACCAAGCTCTGACACCGGTCGTACAGGGACCTAACAGCCCGTATCAAAGGGCCTGGTACCCCATACTCCCGGAGTACCCCCCACAGAACCCCCCGAGGGACGCGGTCGAATGCCTTCTCCAAGTCCACAAAGCACATGTAAACTGGTTGGGCAAACTCCCACGTACCCTCCAGGACCCTGCTGAGGGTGTAGAGCTGGTCCAGTGTTCCACGACCAGGACGAAAACCACACTGCTCCTCCTGAATCAGAGGTTCGACTATCCGACGGACCCTCCTCTCCAGAACCCCCGAATAGACCTTACCAGGGATACTTAAGAGTGTGATCCCCCTATAGTTGGAACACACCCTACGGTCCCCCTTTTTGAATAGGGGAACCACCACCCCAGTCTGCCAATCCAGGGAAACTGCTCCCGATGTCCACGCGATATTGCAGAGTCGCGTAAGCTAACACAACCCCACAACATCCAGAGCCCTAAGGAACTCCGGGCGAATCTCATCCACCCCTGGAGCCCTGCCACCGAGAAGCTTTTTAACCACCTCAGTGACCTTAGCACCAGAGATTGGAGAGCCCGACCCAAAGTCCCCAGGCTCCGCTTCCTCAGTGGAAGACATGCCGGTGAGATTGAGGAGGTCTTCGAAGTATTCTGCCCACCGACTCACGACAACCCGAGTTGAGGTCAGCAGCAAGACGAGAGCTGGCAGCTGCAGCCGCAGCGGTGTTCTGTGTTTATATGTTAATAAAAAGTTCTAAAAAAATAAAATAAACAGGGAGCGCTGGTCCTGCAGACCACACATCAGACCAGCACACCAGGAAATCTCCAGAACCTCCCGCAGCCACGTTGGACCTGAGTTTAATTTGCTCGTGACAAATTCATTCATTTCTCATCATTTCAGTCATGGAGTCAACGGAGGAGGAAGAGATCACCGCCTTTTTGCAAAAAAACAAAAGAAAAAAACAGATCAGGGACGAAGAAGGGGAATTTAATACATTTGTGTCGCATACAAAACAGTCCGGCGCCGGGCAGTTTATTGTGCGACAACGCGTTTGCGTACGCGGTCTTAAAAATCTGAGCTTTGCGCGTACATGCCCTGCGGGGGTACGCTTGTGCCTCTGCATAGTATGTGCGTACAGCTGCGTATGGACGTACGCACAGCTATACGGGGGGCTTAAGTTGCTCCAGTGGAGGTTAAGTTGCTCCAGTGGAGGTAAAGTTGCTCCAGTGGAGGTAAAGTTGCTCCAGTGGAGGTAAAGTTGCTCCAGTGGAGGTTAAGTTGCTCCAGTGGAGGTTAAGTTGCTCCAGTGGAGGTTAAGTTGCTCCAGTGGAGGTTAAGTTGCTCCAGTGGAGGGTACGTTGCTCCAGTGGAGGGTACGTTGCTCCACTGGAGGGTACGTTGCTCCACTGGAGGGTACGTTGCTCCACTGGAGGGTACGTTGCTCCACTGGAGGGTACGTTGCTCCACTGGAGGGTACGTTGCTCCACTGGAGGGTAAGTTGCTCCACTGGAGGGTACATTGCTCCACTGGAGGGTAAGTTGCTCCACTGGAGGGTACATTGCTCCACTGGAGGGTAAGTTGCTCCACTGGAGGGTATGTTGCTCCACTGGAGGGTAAGTTGCTCCACTGGAGGGTAAGTTGCTCCACTGGAGGGTACGTTGCTCCACTGGAGGGTACGTTGCTCCACTGGAGGGTATGTTGCTCCACTGGAGGGTACGTTGCTCCACTGGAGTTGCTCCACTGGAGGGTACGTTGCTCCACTGGAGGGTAAGTTGCTCCACTGGAGGGTAAGTTGCTCCACTGGAGGGTAAGTTGCTCCACTGGAGGGTACGTTGCTCCACTGGAGGGTACGTTGCTCCACTGGAGGGTAAGTTGCTCCACTGGAGGGTAAGTTGCTCCACTGGAGGGTAAGTTGCTCCACTGGAGGGTATGTTGCTCCACTGGAGGGTATGTTGCTCCACTGGAGGGTATGTTGCTCCACTGGAGGGTACGTTGCTCCACTGGAGGGTACGTTGCTCCACTGGAGGGTACGTTGCTCCAGTGGAGGGTACGTTGCTCCACTGGAGGGTACGTTGCTCCACTGGAGGGTACGTTGCTCCACTGGAGGGTACGTTGCTCCACTGGAGGGTACGTTGCTCCACTGGAGGGTACGTTGCTCCAGTGGGGGGTATGTTGCTCCAGTGGAGGGTACGTTGCTCCACTGGAGGGTATGTTGCTCCACTGGAGGGTAAGTTGCCCCACTGGAGGGTAAATTGCTCCACTGGAGGGTAAGTTGCTCCACTGGAGGGTAAGTTGCTCCACTGGAGGGTATGTTGCTCCACTGGAGGGTAAGTTGCCCCACTGGAGGGTACATTGCTCCACTGGAGGGTATGTTGCTCCACTGGAGGGTAAGTTGCTCCACTGGAGGGTATGTTGCTCCACTGGAGGGTAAGTTGCTCCACTGGAGGGTAAGTTGCTCCACTGGAGGGTAAGTTGCTCCACTGGAGGGTAAGTTGCTCCACTGGAGGGTAAGTTGCTCCACTGGAAGTGCTCCACTGGAAGTTGCTCCACTGGAGGGTAAGTTGCTCCACTGGAGGGTAAGTTGCTCCACTGGAGGGTAAGTTGCTCCACTGGAGGGTAAGTTGCTCCACTGGAGGGTAAGTTGCTCCACTGGAGGGTATGTTGCTCCACTGGAGGGTAAGTTGCTCCACTGGAGGGTAAGTTGCTCCACTGGAGGGTAAGTTGCTCCACTGGAGGGTATGTTGCTCCACTGGAGGGTAAGTTGCTCCACTGGAGGGTAAGTTGCTCCACTGGAGGGTAAGTTGCTCCACTGGAGGGTAAGTTGCTCCACTGGAGGGTATGTTGCTCCACTGGAGGGTAAGTTGCTCCACTGGAGGGTAAGTTGCTCCACTGGAGGGTATGTTGCTCCACTGGAGGGTATGTTGCTCCACTGGAGGGTACGTTGCTCCACTGGAGGGTATGTTGCTCCAGTGGAGGGTATGTTGCTCCACTGGAGGGTATGTTGCTCCAGTGGAGGGTACGTTGCTCCACTGGAGGGTATGTTGCTCCAGTGGAGGGTACGTTGCTCCACTGGAGGGTATGTTGCTCCACTGGAGGGTATGTTGCTCCACTGGAGGGTATGTTGCTCCACTGGAGGGTAAGTTGCTCCACTGGAGGGTAAGTTGCTCCACTGGAGGGTAAGTTGCTCCACTGGAGGGTATGTTGCTCCACTGGAGGGTATGTTGCTCCAGTGGAGGGTACGTTGCTCCACTGGAGGGTATGTTGCTCCACTGGAGGGTATGTTGCTCCACTGGAGGGTATGTTGCTCCACTGGAGGGTATGTTGCTCCAGTGGAGGGTACGTTGCTCCACTGGAGGGTATGTTGCTCCACTGGAGGGTATGTTGCTCCACTGGAGGGTACGTTGCTCCACTGGAGTTGCTCCACTGGAGGGTACATTGCTCCACTGGAGGGTAAGTTGCTCCACTGGAGGGTAAGTTGCTCCACTGGAGGGTAAGTTGCTCCACTGGAGGGTACGTTGCTCCACTGGAGGGTACGTTGCTCCACTGGAGGGTAAGTTGCTCCACTGGAGGGTAAGTTGCTCCACTGGAGGGTAAGTTGCTCCACTGGAGGGTATGTTGCTCCACTGGAGGGTATGTTGCTCCACTGGAGGGTACGTTGCTCCAGTGGAGGGTACGTTGCTCCACTGGAGGGTACGTTGCTCCACTGGAGGGTACGTTGCTCCACTGGAGGGTACGTTGCTCCACTGGAGGGTACGTTGCTCCACTGGAGGGTACGTTGCTCCACTGGAGGGTACGTTGCTCCACTGGAGGGTACGTTGCTCCACTGGAGGGTACGTTGCTCCAGTGGGGGGTATGTTGCTCCAGTGGAGGGTACGTTGCTCCACTGGAGGGTATGTTGCTCCACTGGAGGGTAAGTTGCCCCACTGGAGGGTACATTGCTCCACTGGAGGGTAAGTTGCTCCACTGGAGGGTAAGTTGCTCCACTGGAGGGTATGTTGCTCCACTGGAGGGTAAGTTGCCCCACTGGAGGGTACATTGCTCCACTGGAGGGTATGTTGCTCCACTGGAGGGTAAGTTGCTCCACTGGAGGGTATGTTGCTCCACTGGAGGGTAAGTTGCTCCACTGGAGGGTAAGTTGCTCCACTGGAGGGTACATTGCTCCACTGGAGGGTAAGTTGCTCCACTGGAGGGTAAGTTGCTCCACTGGAGGGTAAGTTGCTCCACTGGAAGTTGCTCCACTGGAAGTTGCTCCACTGGAGGGTAAGTTGCTCCACTGGAGGGTAAGTTGCTCCACTGGAGGGTAAGTTGCTCCACTGGAGGGTAAGTTGCTCCACTGGAGGGTAAGTTGCTCCACTGGAGGGTATGTTGCTCCACTGGAGGGTAAGTTGCTCCAGTGGAGGGTACGTTGCTCCACTGGAGGGTATGTTGCTCCACTGGAGGGTATGTTGCTCCACTGGAGGGTATGTTGCTCCACTGGAGGGTAAGTTGCTCCACTGGAGGGTAAGTTGCTCCACTGGAGGGTAAGTTGCTCCACTGGAGGGTATGTTGCTCCACTGGAGGGTAAGTTGCTCCACTGGAGGGTAAGTTGCTCCACTGGAGGGTATGTTGCTCCACTGGAGGGTATGTTGCTCCACTGGAGGGTACGTTGCTCCACTGGAGGGTATGTTGCTCCAGTGGAGGGTATGTTGCTCCACTGGAGGGTATGTTGCTCCAGTGGAGGGTACGTTGCTCCACTGGAGGGTATGTTGCTCCAGTGGAGGGTACGTTGCTCCACTGGAGGGTATGTTGCTCCACTGGAGGGTATGTTGCTCCACTGGAGGGTATGTTGCTCCACTGGAGGGTAAGTTGCTCCACTGGAGGGTAAGTTGCTCCACTGGAGGGTAAGTTGCTCCACTGGAGGGTATGTTGCTCCACTGGAGGGTATGTTGCTCCAGTGGAGGGTACGTTGCTCCACTGGAGGGTATGTTGCTCCACTGGAGGGTATGTTGCTCCACTGGAGGGTATGTTGCTCCACTGGAGGGTATGTTGCTCCAGTGGAGGGTACGTTGCTCCACTGGAGGGTATGTTGCTCCACTGGAGGGTATGTTGCTCCACTGGAGGGTACGTTGCTCCACTGGAGTTGCTCCACTGGAGGGTACATTGCTCCACTGGAGGGTAAGTTGCTCCACTGGAGGGTAAGTTGCTCCACTGCAGGGTAAGTTGCTCCACTGGAGGGTACGTTGCTCCACTGGAGGGTACGTTGCTCCACTGGAGGGTAAGTTGCTCCACTGGAGGGTAAGTTGCTCCACTGGAGGGTAAGTTGCTCCACTGGAGGGTATGTTGCTCCACTGGAGGGTATGTTGCTCCACTGGAGGGTATGTTGCTCCGCTGGAGGGTACGTTGCTCCAGTGGAGGGTACGTTGCTCCACTGGAGGGTACGTTGCTCCAGTGGAGGGTACGTTGCTCCACTGGAGGGTACGTTGCTCCACTGGAGGGTACGTTGCTCCACTGGAGGGTACGTTGCTCCACTGGAGGGTACGTTGCTCCACTGGAGGGTACGTTGCTCCAGTGGGGGGTATGTTGCTCCAGTGGAGGGTACGTTGCTCCACTGGAGGGTATGTTGCTCCACTGGAGGGTAAGTTGCCCCACTGGAGGGTACATTGCTCCACTGGAGGGTAAGTTGCTCCACTGGAGGGTAAGTTGCTCCACTGGAGGGTATGTTGCTCCACTGGAGGGTAAGTTGCCCCACTGGAGGGTACATTGCTCCACTGGAGGGTATGTTGCTCCACTGGAGGGTAAGTTGCTCCACTGGAGGGTATGTTGCTCCACTGGAGGGTAAGTTGCTCCACTGGAGGGTAAGTTGCTCCACTGGAGGGTAAGTTGCTCCACTGGAGGGTAAGTTGCTCCACTGGAGGCTATGTTGCTCCACTGGAGGGTAAGTTGCTCCACTGGAGGGTAAGTTGCTCCACTGGAGGGTAAGTTGCTCCACTGGAGGGTAAGTTGCTCCACTGGAGGGTAAGTTGCTCCACTGGAGGGTAAGTTGCTCCACTGGAGGGTAAGTTGCTCCACTGGAGGGTAAGTTGCTCCACTGGAGGGTAAGTTGCTCCACTGGAGGGTATGTTGCTCCACTGGAGGGTATGTTGCTCCACTGGAGGGTAAGTTGCTCCACTGGAGGGTAAGTTGCTCCACTGGAGGGTAAGTTGCTCCACTGGAGGGTATGTTGCTCCACTGGAGGGTAAGTTGCTCCACTGGAGGGTAAGTTGCTCCACTGGAGGGTATGTTGCTCCACTGGAGGGTATGTTGCTCCGCTGGAGGGTACGTTGCTCCACTGGAGGGTATGTTGCTCCAGTGGAGGGTATGTTGCTCCACTGGAGGGTATGTTGCTCCAGTGGAGGGTACGTTGCTCCACTGGAGGGTATGTTGCTCCAGTGGAGGGTACGTTGCTCCACTGGAGGGTATGTTGCTCCACTGGAGGGTATGTTGCTCCACTGGAGGGTATGTTGCTCCACTGGAGGGTAAGTTGCTCCACTGGAGGGTAAGTTGCTCCACTGGAGGGTAAGTTGCTCCACTGGAGGGTATGTTGCTCCACTGGAGGGTATGTTGCTCCAGTGGAGGGTATGTTGCTCCACTGGAGGGTAAGTTGCTCCACTGTTAACATGTTGTGCAGAGAACGTTGACCTTGTGTTCCTCCCTCACTAACTGGGACTAGATGTGAGCAGATTTTATAAGTGCAAGTTTGTTTCATTTCTGTATCTGCACCTTTCTAACCGTCAGTAACACTTTTTAAAATGGACAAATCAGCAGGTCAACAAGAACAAAAACAGGAAGATGGTTGAATTCCCTCTTCAGCAAGTGAAACACTTCAATGTAAAAGTGACAGGAAACCTACAAGCTGACTCACCTCCAGCAAAACGCTCACGCTGCTCGACGGCTGCTGAGATGTGCGAGAGCCGTTTCCAAGTTCCTTTGTTCTCGAGCCAGTTGAGCGCAGCTTCCTTTGAGTGCGTTCACAATCACTTCACTATCAATACGCCCGTGAATAATTCAGTTCCTCTTTAGCAACACGTATCCACAACACATGCAGGGGCTGAGCTCGTCGAGCTGCTCGTATAGACAATGACTAAAGTTCAGTTTGTGAGGTGGTGGTACATCCACACCTCACAACAGGAAGTGCTGTTGTGTTTTATGACGACAGAGAAAACGGCGCTGGCTCAACTTGATCTGCAGTTTGTGGAATCTGGTTCGATCATGCATGTTCAGGCTGCCTTCAGGCCCAGGCCTTACTAAAGAAATCTGTGGTGTCAGTAGAGTTGTCCTGGTATAAAAAAAAGCTAATTAAATAAAAAATAAACTGTGAAGGCATGACGCTTTAGGATTAGAATCATCAGCAGACTTTGACCGAGTTATTTGTCCATCAAACGTTCAAAGATCAATGCGAGTTGCCGTTATTGCACATATGAGAATGTGAGAAACAATTTGTGTAAAACAGTGAATTCTTGTGTTACAGCAATTGTTAACGGATGTCCACATTCAAATGAAGCAAATTAGAACTACACAACCTATAGTTTAAACTCTCACAATATTTTAAATGTCAAAACCAGAGAAAAGAAGTTTAAACAAATGAGCAGAAAATTATGAAAAATGAGAACAGGTGATTTCAGGTAGCTTTGTGTGCCATGTAAAGGTGTGACAATAAAGAGCCAACAAAACCAAAAGTAGCAAAAAAAGGTGGTTTAAAAAGATGGCTGCTAAAAAAAAGCAGCTCTGTAAATGCTCTGTTCAGCCAGAACATTATAACCACAGGTAGAGCAGCACTGCTCATCCTGTTAAAGGCAACGTTCTTCTGGGAAAAACCTGCATCCTGACATTCAAAGACTGACACTTCACAACAAACAGCAGTTTGTTAAGAAGTATTCCACAATGTCTCTTACACAAAACATGAACAAAACCTCCAAGCCTTTCAAAATACTGTTAAGGCCTGTTGCATCGAGGATCTGCAGCAACGTCACAACAGTAGTAGTACACAACTGACGTGCTGAGGTTGGATATGTTTCCCAGTTATAAACCTCTTGGATGTTCTCTGTCTTCTGGACCCGGTTCTGGACGACAGTCTGGGAGGGCAGCTGCTGCGGTCGTTATTACCATCAAGCTGCTAACCAGACCTGCTAACAAGACCATGCTGCTAACAGAACAGAACCATGATGTTGAAAGAATCTCACTGCTAACCAAACCACATTGTAAATATAGTTCTTTTTCAACTTTGGCACCTTGTTTTTAGTATTTTAGTAGTATTTTTCATATGCTTTTAGTATTTTTGTTGCATGCTTTAGTATTTCTTGTTGTTGTATTTTGGGCGAGTCAAGACAGTTCTTCTTGTCCTCAGCATTTCATTGCATTGTTGACCTTGTGTTGATTTTGTATTTGACAAATAAACCAAGCCTGAAACCTGACATCCAGTTAATGACGACACAATGCTGTACGACGTTCTAGTTATTCAGACAGAAAATATTTGTCATTTATAGTTTCCAGAAAAGCCTGGAAGGAGCATTGCAGGTGCACTCCAGAATATGGATGCAGTCAACAGTTCATATATGTGAGAAGAATCTCTCTTGCTTTGTCATTTCTTTAGATTCTTGTGTTTCCAGCCTCTCCAGTGTTTCTCCCCTCATGTCGCCAGCTCCTGCTTCACCTGTTCCCAATCACAATTACCCCAGGTGTTCAGTAGCAGTCATTCTCTGTTTTCCTCTGTCTCCCTGATCTGCCACAACAGTTTTTTTTTGTTTCGTTATTCTTTATTTTATTCATGAGTTCCCTGTGTCTGACTGTACCTGGGTCATGATAATACAGTATCAAGTAAATAACTGGAAGTCTTGGAGTCTATTAAATCACTGTATCTACAGCGTATAGGTCATCAATATCCACTGGTTGACCAGTAAAAGTTGAACTTTGTACTTACATAGAACAGTAATTTCTCATGTTCTTATTTGTATTAATTTTATGTGCGTGTGTGTGAATAATGCCCACTGGTAGGAGCCATGTTGAATTTTTTGCCACTTGGGGATGTGTTTGAATAGCAACATATTGTACTGTAAAGAAGGTGCATATCTCTTTTGCTAACCTATGCGTTTTGCTACAGGAGGTGTATGGTGCTGCTGCCTATAGGCCTGTCACAATAACAAATGTTGCTGGGCCATTAATTGTCACAGAAACTATTGCAATAAACTATAAAATAGTCTTAAATTTGACAATAATTAGAATGTTGGTTAATTTGTTTAGAGTGTAGTATTGTTTTTTTTTTTTACCACTGGATGGCAGTATAAGACCGTTTGGACCGAATGATGGATAGCGAGGGAGCGAGCAACGTGTCTCTTTAAGAAAAATGGGAGGGAGGCCCCTAGACGTGACATGGGCTGTCTCTCGTTCCTTTTTTCAGTTCTCAAAATGGCGGATGCTCTGTGTGGTTTGAGCCAGAGCCATATAAAGTGAGAGTTGCGACACTCCCATAGAGTTCCATTGTAAGAATGGAATGCGGAAGTCACGTGGGTCATGGAGGGGGCGATTTGTTCCATGGCTCTGGGTAACAGTCTGAAGCTGCCTGCAGTAGCGCTCCGTCGCCGTCAGAGGGCGCAGCTCCACAAGGTTTCCATAGCCGTTGTTTGGAACGATTGACCGCCTGTCGGCGACATCAAAGAGTGTCGGAACTCTCTATATATATGGCTCTGGTTTGAGCTCTTTAGCATAGCATTTTTCACACAACGCTTTCAAAAAAAAAAACATCAGTAAACAAGTTCTCAGCTTCTTTTTGCACAGAAAAATAACTTTTTAGACGAAGGCATGCTTCGACAAGACGGAGGTTTTTTTTCCCGAGGTCAGCCTGTTAGCTTAGCTTGTACAACCCAAAATGAGATTTTGGATGGCTAAAATGGATTTTAAAGAAAGGGAGGAGGTCAGCAAAGAGCCTTTTGTCATCCAGTGTCTTCAGTAGAAAAAGAGAGACACAAAGAAACGATAAAGCCGATAAATGAAAATGAAGTTGATAATTTTCAATTATCATGCAATTATAAATGATTTAGAATAGAAACAGCCTTTATTGTCCCACGAACCGGAAATTCCAGTGTAACAGCAGCAACAGCAGCAACAGATAAAACGATTCACACAAAAATACCCAAGATGTTAAAAACATTATAATGTATGCTGCTATAACCCTTCACGGCTGGAGTTGTAAAAGATGAGGCAAACTGAAAAACAAACAATCAAACTAAAAAATCCAACTTAGCTATCGTTTTGTTTTCATTGTACTTCTTCTATTGCCATTTCAAACACGAAACTGTGCATTTTTCCAGTCTGAGAACATTTAGAAAAGGTGTAAACAGTTGGAGCTTTTTATTTTCTGTTCGTCTCACGTACATGACTTTAAATTTTCCACACACTTGAACAGTTTCTATGAAAATGTGTTTTTATTTTCAGTGTAAACTACATCTGATCAACCTGTAGAATCCCCAGCCCCCACAATCTGTGCGACGTCAAAACTTCAGGGTGGCTGCTTCAAACAGTTTCTGTAGCTTTCCAGAAACCACCGTCACTTCAAATACTATGCCTTCCAAGCAAACCAGGCTGCTCTGAAACTTTGTGCTGCTGTTCTTGTTTGTGAAGATCAACCTAAAGCATTTTTTAAAATTTGCATTTCAGTTTTATTGCCATTCAAATAAGATGTTAAATTTGATCGCTAACATTCTGACTGAGATTTCCATATTACAAAAAAATGACAGTGTATAGGCTTTTTAAACGAGTCATGATCAAACTTTGACAGACTAAAGTTCTCACAAAAAAAAGTCATCTCTGAAGAAGAAAACACCTTGATTCAATGCCATATGGCACAATAAAATATGTTGGATAGCTCTGTCAACGAGCTACATTCCACCACCAAGTCATGACTTTCACTCAAGGCTCATCCCCCACTCATGGCGTCTGGCCTGTTCTGATCTGTGAATGGCATCTACCAAGTTTCTCCCCCTCCCTTCCTCTCTCCCAAAGTCCCTCACCCTCTCCTTCACAGCACTGGCTCAAATCCACCCACACGCCTTCCCTTTTAGCCTTGACTCAGACTTATGGCTGTCTCTTCTGAACAGTTACTGATGATTGGTGGTTGAGATACGCAAGAATATAGGCCTTGGGAATATTTATAGTCTCTCATTTACCAGAACAATACCAACCCTCCCCCACACCAGGTGAGACAGAAGAGCACTAAACAAACTTTTGGTTTCACATCTCAGGGGAAATACAATTCAGTCCAGACTTTCTCATGTCAAGTTAGTTCATCTGTGTTATAGAGCAACAAGTTAGCAATCAGGCTAATGGGTGGAAAAAACTCATAGATCTTTGATGGTTACATTGATAAGTAGGCTTAGTTTCTTGTTTGAAAAGTACAGTATTATCTATTGTAAGTCTGAAGCTTTGACTCAAGTTAGTCCATCATCTATAAAAACAAACCTGGATTTAAACATTACCAAAATACAGCAGAAATGCAGTATTAATTATTTTTATTTTATTTTATTGAAGCTTAGGTGTTCAGTCTTATACCCTTAGATATTTAAAGTTGGACCAGTCATTAAAAGCTGCTATACATGCTTAAAAAAGTTGACTAACTTTTTTCTTTTGTAAGTAAAGTTTGGTTCAACGTCAATGTATCGAATGCTACAGTTACTGTCTCGGTATAGCAAAGTGAGAGAAAATTAAAAGTTGCTGGACTATAATTAATTAAAACAAAACAAATAATAAAAAAAAGGTACAGTATATTTTAGACTAAAGTTACCAAAGTCAGCCTACACGGAAACACTGA
>JBBPBX010048911.1:0-15939 GCA_038048925.1 Garcialebias charrua
CCTGGTCACATGGCGATCGGTAGTTTCTGAACAACGTACTCATACATCCACCAACATCTCAAAAACACCGCGATGAAGCAGTCTTTTCAATGACAGTAATGGACAAACAAGCCTGAAACTTGTCTGGGACAAGCAGCTGAAGTGAAAGTTGACGAGGAGCGGGGCTTCACCCACTGCGCAAGCGTCAACACTTACAGCGTAATCGACCAATCACAGCGAAGACAGAACTGTAGTTCTAAAACCCAAGTGTTCATGGGAAACTGTGTCTTCCAAACCTAACGCCGCCCACGTGTGACGCGCCGTTCGAGCGGTGCGGTGTGTTCACGGACCTATGGTCGGTCGAACAAAAGCGTGGAACGGACTTTTCAACGTTCTAAAACAGTCATAAACATCGCAAAACACCGCGGTTAAGCCAGTCTTCGACGATATCACGTGCATAGAACTCAAACAACACAGATAAACTGTCAGAAATGTGTGCAAAAATGAATCTGACAACCAGAGTCTACAGAAACCAACGTTCTTGAACACGACACACAATGGACCAATCACAACGTTTTAAGCAGCCATTTTGTCTCTGTAATGCTAACGTTAGCTCGACCCAAAGAACTGAACACACTTTCACAAAATAAACGTATTTTTACACCGCAGAAAATTCTGTAAATGAGCTCAACACATCCAGGCTAACTCCCACGCCCTCCAAAGAAGGCAGCACGCGAACTGTTTAAACAACGGACTTTACGTCACTCGGAACCGGATCCTGTCCGGTCCAAAAGCTGAGTGGGCTTTACCCGAACCTCGGCTAACAACACGTTGTAACAGATTAGGTAAAAATGGAGCAGCAAAGAGTGAAACAGACCTTCAACAGCAAACCGCAGATGTAAAAACATGAAGCAGAGCCATGACACGGCGGTCACAACAAAGAAAAATGCATGCAGCCCGCGACACGTAACGAAACGTCTCACAAAAACAGACAAAACATTCATCCGCACTTCATGCACACGTTCAAAAGTGAAAGAAAAAATAATTCTAACGGGAAATAATCCAGACAATGCCACGATTAGCAATCTCTGAGACACTCACCAGCCAAAACCATTCCATAAGTCCACAACAGGATGCAAACTAATGCCAACAACACCGTAACAATAATAAGCTACACAAAACAACTTAATAATCGTTCTAGGAACTCGGACGAGCCACCAAATGTAATGAAATAAGACCGTATGCGGCCACCAAATGTAATGAATTAAGACCGTATGCGGCCACCAAATGTAATGAAATAATGTGACGTAAGGTATTTAAACACTTATAAAACCACCATTATTGTAGATGCGCAGGTCTGAGCAGATTTTATCCTGCACAAACTGCCACCAATGCGCGAGTTCTTCCTTTTTCCGATACTAAATTGCTTTTACTGTAATTAGGAAAAATGTAACTTCACAAGGGAATCCAAGTTATGTTGGTCTACCAGAAAATAGACCTTTTATTGAAACTATCACAAAATTACATTAAACATTTGTATCGATATTAGCTCTGATTTAATAACTACGTTGACAAGAATTCAAATTAAAACAAACAGACATTGGGAACTTAAACTGTTGGCACATTACTTGACAGATTAATAGCTTATGAAAAATAAGAAATAGGAGGAAGAAGATGAAGATTGAAAGCTAAGTTAACTGGAGTTGATTATTTTGAAACAACCAGAGTGGCACCTTCCCATACGGATCCGGCTGTACCTCCGACACGTGCAGCATACAAACAAAGCCTCTTTACCTGGTGACGATAGTCCCTTGGAGGTGAGGACAGAGAAGTTTGTGGACACCAACGGACTGTGTTGTCCCGTTGAGGTCCAGTCGACTTCGTGCGTGTATGACTGGATCAGACGAGCCAGGAGCACGCTTTCACCGGCAGGAACAGGCCCCAATCGCGCTGGCTGAACTTTCAAAGTAAAACTTCAGAAAACAAATTCTTTCAGAAATGAGTGAGTGGATCACAGTAAGGCTTTACTATGATTCCAGCTGAAACGTGGGTCGAGTTGACACATGACCGGAACGTCTCCAGCTTTCCCAGAGGAGAGAAAACCAGTTGTCAGTTAGTTCTCTCCAAAAACCAAAGTAAAAATGCAGGAAATGACCTTTATATGGGAGGCGGGGTCTTCCCCACCTCCTTAATGGCTACAGGCTGGTTTAACAAAATAAAAGATGGAAGTTTGATCCCATAGGCAGAAAGACTCTTGACGGACAACAGGAAAACTGTTTACATAAACAGCCAGATGGACTGGCCTGTTGAGTCTAAGTTGCAGACAAAACAGAGAAAGTAACAGCTTTTTCCCTGACTCACAGTCTTAGATTCAGAGCACACTTTGTATTGAAGAATAAACCAGCATAAAGGTCAAACTCATGCAAGTAACAGATCATCATTGAAATGACAAAAAGTATACCGTTTGATCAATTCTGAATTAACACACATTGATAAGAAAGTTCAATCTGATTAATTAGTGTCCATTAATTCAAGATAATTTGTAACCAAAATGGAGTCCACTTGTCTCCTTGAGAGTTTCAAGAAGGTGTAGCACTGAGAGTTTCAGAGAGATGCAGAGAGGTGTACTTAAAGGTCAAGCCTAAAATATCAGAGGTTAGGTGTATCTCTACACAGACCAGTTATCTCAGTGCCAAGAGTAAAAGCAGAACAGATGTTTTTATACTAAATCAAACATGTAGGAAGCTCTTCCTGTACAGGTCTCTTTTGCAAGTGAGTCCCTACTCACTGACCTGTAAAAACAAAAGATATGAAATATTAAAATTTCTACGTTTAAGAAATTTGAAATAGTTTTCATCTAAAAGCAGACTGCTAAAACTCATGATATCAACCTATGTGTCATTTCCTTGTATGTCTGAAAAATGAGTCTATGTGTGTGCTTATTCATGTAACAGCAAAATGCAACTTTGACCCCTGAAAACTGGCTATTGCGTCACCATCATATACATCACATGCAAAACTGATATTTCATCTGGGCTCCAGTTTTCATTCAGTGACTTCTGACAGCTTTGACCACCACTATAGCTTGACCAGCACCGCTCCTCCTTTTTGCCTGGGTACACTGTATGTTCAAGAGTTAAAAAGTTAATGAGTTCATTCAAAAGTTCAAGATTTCATGAGTTCATCTGTTGTGCAGCATCAATTCATACAGTAAGACTTGTCTGGATGTGTTTTTTTGTCAACTGGACAAGGTTTCACATAGCTCAGCTTGACCCCTCAGCTTGTGTTCAGCTATGCAAGGCACTTTTAGTCCAGGCTCCACTTGAGGCAGTGTAGTTCTTTCAGGTGTTTTTCATAAAAGTCACACTTGATAGTAGACTTGTATCAATTTATACATGTGAATATGAATATCTTATTTGGTTATCAAAAACCAGAGGTTCAGGACGTAAGCCACAATGCTGTTTGTGTGTGTCTGTTCTGATCACATCATGACACCTGCTTTTCAATCTAAATGGAGAATCACTTTTCTGATTCAAAACCCTATTAAATACAATTAAATCAATATCAAAATCAATTATCTTTTAGTCAATCCTATTTTTGGAACATCTGTCAGCATTTACCCCTCAAACGAGCCATCCTGTTTGCACAAAAAGGGATTTCAAACCACTCTACAAAATAAAAGCACTCAATTTCAAAATAAAAACTTTAATTTAACTTGAACCAAAACTCAAAACCAAATTTCCTATATACATTCATACATCCTTAAATTCATAAATCCTTGTAGTCCATCACTATGCTTGTCCTACATAACCCAAAACAGTATCTATTTAATTAAATTCAATCACGTATGTAATAGCATTACATTTCCACTGAAACCCTCTTCAGGCACTTCACAAAACCATACAAAAGTCAACTTTGTACTAATCAAAGTATTTCCAAAATGGTTTTCCTTCTTAAAGACAGGTGGGGCCAACTAATTCTGAAATCTGATCAAGTCACTAACCGGGTTTGTATCTATTTTCAATTTAAACCCCGAGCAAACCCTTGAAAGTTTGCAAAAATGCACACAAAAATCAATGCGAATCAGAAATGTCTCCCTCAACTGGCCCGAAACGCATTCACCAGGCCACACAAAGCGGCATTACGTCAGCGTCATTACGTCAGACTTCAGCGTTACGCATGTCTACAGTAAACAAGAAATAGCGGTTGAAAACAGAAACCGAAACACACATCTCGGCAAAATGTAGAGAATATTTCAGGTACGTGTTGCTATCGGGCAAGTTGTGTTTATTCTGTCATGCCAACTAGTTTTAGCGATGTTACATGTTGTCCGGAGATGAAGTCACGTGACGTAAATGTTTGTTACGGCAGAACCGAGTCGGCAAATCTGCTTCCATCTCTTGTTTTGTGCATCGGCTCTGATGCGAAGAAATTAGAATTGTGCCATTTTCCATTCAGCTTTTCTGATGCGATACTTCAAGATGCGCATCAAAAACCTTGATAGAAACATTGCTACTGTTCCACCTAGCCGTGTGTGTGTGCGCATGCGTGTGCATGTGCGCGTGTGTGTGCGCGTGTGTGTGTGCGCGTGTGTGTGCGTGTGTGTCACCCCAGGCCAAGGTGTGGTCTTCACAGATGACAACCACAACTCAATGTCCCCTGAGGCACGAAACCAGTCTGTTGTGTTTTGTTTCTCAACTAAAACGTAAAATACCTGTTTTTGGCCCAGACAGTTTCACAAACAGAATAATAGTTTTAGTTCAGAACAGCTGGGCAACAAGCATTCTTCTTTTAAAGTAACTTTGCAGACAATTTCATGTTGCTCTCTCCAAAGTAAAGTACAAACAACTGTTTTTGTCAGTCAGGTCTATTTCAAAAGAGTTAGCTCTATTTTTATTTTTATTTTTTTCGATCTTATTTATTTTTACTTATTTATTTGAGCATGGTGCTTTTTAGTTCATCTATCTGACATATCTTTCTGTGTTGTGTTTTTTCTTTTTTTTTCTCATTCATGTCTGCATTCAAACATCACACACATACACAAAACAATTTTAAAATAATCTGAGCATCTACCTATTTTTAGCTGAAACCGCACTCCTTATCCAATTCCAGATTTTTGACTAGATTTTTATCCTCACACACAAGTTCTTGGTAAAAATCGTATCCAATTCCAAATTTTTGACTAGATTTTTTTCCTCACACATGTAAGTTCTTGGTAAAAATCAATCTTAAAGCTCTCTATCCTATCGTTAAAATAGTCGTGTACATCATACTAATAACTTTGAAAATAGGAATATCACTTTTTAAAATCATGAGGTCTAGGTTCAGCTTTGAACTAGTTCTGTACCGTATTTTTCAACATACAAGGAATTCCTATTTATACTCACTTTCTTGTCAATTGTGTGGTGTTCGTGTGGACGTCGTCAAACTGCTTACGACGACAGTCCAAGTCAGGCCTAAAAAGCTGGCCTGGATAGGAACGATCAACCCTCCAAGGCTGTCAGGTATGCCGTGCATGGGCTTCAGCTGCCTTCATCGGACCCTCGTCGCAGAACAGGAATGAGGAACATCCCGGCTGCACGGCACCAGAAATGATAGGTTATCTCAAACCAAACCATTGCAGCAACTTTTCTACTAAAAAGGAATCACACACATGACAAGAGTTAACAGTGGTATATTTAACTTTGCAAAGTGGAACTTGTCTCCTAAGTCTGAGACAAGCCCACATTGAATAGTTCACAGTCAGCTTTTATACATTTTGGTAGTTGGTGGAAAAGGTTAGACAATTTTCACACAATGGCTCTTGGTCAGTTTTGGCCAAACTCAGGACCAACAAGTTCTGAAACAAAATAAACATTCTTTGGTGTTTCTGTTATTTCAGTAAACAGCATTGTTGTGTAAAACAACTATTTCTCAGGGAGTGACTAGATGTTTCATGTTATGATGTCAATAGTTTTTAGATGATCAACATAAAAATACTCTAACATATATCCAATTATACAGCAAATGGCATGCCATACTGTCACCAGCCACACGCGAGCATTTCCCTGCGAGCTGACCGGCCTTGAAAGAGGTTAAAAAATGTTAAGCTTCAGATGGGGCTATACTACCAGGCAGCAATCCATAGCCCAAATTGACATTCATTGAGCTGCTGCACTCAGCGGATGCACGTGACCAATGTCTCAAACAAGTGAGACCCCAAAGCAGACATGTCAGAGCAGGGTCCGAGTTTGAATAATGCAGAATGCAGGCAGAAGCAGGGATTTAATGTGGGATTTAATGGGCCATGAAAGGACAAGCACCCCCTCAGCTACGATCTTCTGCCCCCTTTACTCAGCCGTGCATCCGCTGTCTGTTAAAAACAATATAAGCAATCAAAGCTTAATTAAAAATGTCGGGGGGTGTCGGGTTTGGACCTGTAATCATTGTTAATTCATCGGTGGGGTTTGTAAATGATGGCTACAGGCTGGGGCCGGGTCAGATCTGATTTTTTGGGGGCCTGAATGGAACTCTTGTGAGTAAAAGATTCAGTGATATTTTTTAGTTTTGTGTTTTTTAATAAATCACAACTCCACATCAAAATGTAAATAAACAACATGACCCAATGTGAACACAATTATTCTGTAGTCAGATAAACCAAAGCTTAAAATTGTTTTTGGAAACCAGGAATGGGATGGCACAGTTTGTAGTCCTGTTGATTCCCAGTGAGAACGGTGTCAAATTTAATTCTGGCAGGGGATCTTTCTGAGTGGAGTTTTTGTTCTCTCCTTGCATGCATGGGTTTTCTCCAGGTACTCCAGTTTCCTCCCACAGACCAAAAACATGCATGTTAGACTGATTGGTGACTCTAAATTGTCCCTAGGTGTGAGTGAGAGAGGGAATTGTTTGTCTCATTTGTCTCTATGTCCCTGTGATGGACTGGAGGCCTGTCCAGGGTGTCCCCCACCTCTCTCACAGTAACTGCTGGACATGGACACCAGTGATCCCTGTGGCCCAAAATGGAAGAAGCGGGTAAAACATAATTGATGGATGAATGAATGGAAACCAGGAATGCCATGTTCTCTATGCTAAAGAGGAGGCCTGTTATCGGTGCACAGTTTAAAATCTGCCTCACTGATGATTTGGGAGTGCATTGATATTTTTTTTATGGGATGAGCAACTTACACACCTGGAAAGGCCCCAGCAATGAAAAAAAGCGTATACGGGTTTTGAAAACATATCCTACCATCCAGATATTGTCATTTGCAGAGAACGCCTTTCGTAATTTAGCAGGACACCTCTAAACAACAAACTGCATCTTTTACAGCTGCATGGCTTCAGTATGGAGTCCAGGTGCTGAGCTGACCTGCTGCAGTCCACACCGCTCACACACTAAAACATCTGACACATCATGAATGGAAAACTCCAGCAAAGAACCAGAACAGTTAGAATCCTACATCAGACAAGAACGAGACATGTCCCTCCAAAATCTCCTGTCAGACCTTTCTCTGCTGTTTTAATGTTTTGTTGTTGTTAAGAAATGTACAATTTCTTAATCTAATCATTCAGTGTTTATTGTGTTCAACAAAATATGGCTCCATGAGATTTCCAAATCCTTCCATTTTGTTTTATTCTCATTCCACATGACATCCTAACTTTCTCCCGAGCTGAGGTTGTACAGTTAGATGTTCAGCTTGCCTGCTCTGTCACAACAGAACGGCTCATCTACTGAAGCATGTAAACAGTTAGCTGATCATTCCTCTTCTGCAAGCTGACCATGCGTGTGCTGCGCGCGCTCGTGCAGACTAGAGCCAGTTGCATAACATGCAAATTTAAAAACGCACATCAAGTTGCCAGCGTGCAGGAGCCGTTAACCTCAACTCATCACGGATCAGCTCATCTGTTAACACGTCTTCACGCACATTTTCACAGTTCACCAGCTGAGGGGAGACGCTCGTGCACACTGCTGCCTCTGAATATTCATGACTGCGCTCCCAACGTCAGGACGCAGCGGCGGCTCTTCCTCCTCTGACAGGGAGAGGAAGAGGAGAGACAACATGCCAGAAGCCAGCGGCACCGTGAGCACACATCTGCCCTGAACTCCCCTGAAGCTTCAGCACCGACCAGAAGGAGGCAGCGATTAACCGACTGGTGGAGGAGGAGGGAGGAAAAGAAAGAAAGGAGGAAAACACACAGAGAGAGAGAGAGAGAGAGAGAGAGAGAGAATCGCTGCCTCTTTTTACTTCCTCGTATTTAGCGGACGCACCTCAGGTTCGGATTTGCAGAGTGGGACTATCTGAGTGACCACAACGTCTCCAGAAAGAGGAAGCAGCAGAGACACACGGGGACAGTGGGGGGGTGTTTGGATGCGCGCGGCTTCAGCAGAGCCGGGACATGGATGAGACGATCCGGGGATCAGGAGCTGGAGAGAGGATGCTGCCGCCCTCTGCGCTTCAGCCTCGCTTGTAAAGTGTGCCTGAAGCGACGGAGCTGTTTATCTCCCACCCAGAAGCACCGTTTCCTGCCCTGAACCCCCAACACACACACAAGCCCGCGCACCTCGCCTCCTCCCCGGGCTGCGGACTGCTCCGCTCCGCCGTGGATGGAGCGCAGCCTCCGGAGCTGTCCGTGGTGCTGAAAGGACCAGTCCCACTCAGCCCCCTCTGCCCAGAGAGGCGCGGGGTGTCCGTGCCGCACATGGACAGCAGCTGCTGGGCTTGACTCGTGTCAGCCACACCGTCTCCTCTGTTCATGGCTGTGGCACGCAAAATCAAAACTTTGCTGACCGTCAACATCCTGGTGTTCGTGGGGATCATCCTGTTCTCGGTGTACTGCAGGATCCAGGACCGCTCCGAGGAGCTCGTCCAGATCGGCCGGGTTTCCGAGCAGAGGCTGCGAGCCAGAAATGGAAAAGTTTCCAACCTGGTGGACAGACAGTCCATTCTTCAGCGGCTGGAGAGGCTGGAGGATGTGGTGTACAACCAGCTGAACGGTAGGAAAGGGCTCCAGCTTCACATCACACTCAGAGCCTGAATTCTTGTCCAGGCATGGATCTTAAAGTGCAGCAGCTGCTCTTAATAATCGTGCAAAGCTTTAAATATAATCCATATTCTGTGTCAAACGCATTGCTGAGTGAAGTGTGTGCTGCTCTGAAACTGCTTATTAAGAGGCTAATGGAGCAGCATGATTCATTACCTTCTGTTTGTGCTTACACTGTCTGTTGAGAAACACTTTACTGGGCTGTATTCTTTAACAGGATGAACTTTTACTGACCTGTGGTAAACTGCACAATAACTCCAATGCATCAAATACTGAGCATTATGTCTATAACAGCAAGGGAAACTGATCATTTTTGGAGTCTGGTTGTTTTTAGGTAAAAACAAAGAGATACATTAATTGTGTTTTATGTGATGATCATTAATTTGAGTCAGTCCAGTTATCCAAAGTGCTTCCTTAAAAATTTGCTTCAATTTGACGTCACCTTTTGATCTGACTCTTCACTTGCAGGATCCTCATATCAACAGCAGTACTGTGTCATATATTTAAATATCTGATCGTTTTAATGTTAATGACTGCCTGGTCAACCAATCAATTGACCACATTTTGAGTCACTGAATTTCAAAGAAGGGAGTGCCTAACCTAACTCCAACTGATCCAAACATCTCTACCATTTGGTTGAAGTATGCAATGTGACTCACCGGATGGAACTATGACAGTAAATGGTAGGTTGGTGTTCATCCTCCAACCATAATGTTAAAAACCAGTATATCAAGCGTCGCATGATTCTGGGTAAATGATTCATGGTTAAATGATTCTTTGAATGGCATGGAAACTTATTTTTACATATGTTGGTGATAAAAGCCTTACTAAATAGAATTATGACCCTTGATGCAGAAAAAACCTCTCAAACTACGTTTAATATATAATTTTTAAATGTGCTTGATCAAATGGTTGATATGGAACTTCATGGTATAGGTAGCAAATTTAAGCTAATGTAATTAAAAATGATAACTTGCTATAAAAGCAACTTACTCAAACCATCTAGTTTATATATTTCTGTAAATATGACTCTTTAAGTGTTACTACATCATGAATATGCAGAAGGAATTTTCCCACTCCTTACTTTTGTTGCTTTATAAGTTCAACTAAGTAAATATTAAAATCAAGAAAAACATGTTGAAATAATCTAAACACTTTTTAATGACATTAGCCTAGCTGGTGTAATTGTACTACTAGCTCTGGTTATAATTTAATCTTTTAGCAAGTTTCACAAAATGGACACTAAAGTGTTGGGTATGGATATGTAATAGAAAACAAACAAATATTGATTGTTATCATCAGTCACCCCGGGAAAAGAAATAATAATAATAAAAAAAAACATAGTTTGCCTTGATGAGGTAGTTAAGAGTTAAACCAACCAACTTTTAGGCAGTTTTAAATAAAATCATTTAATATTACTAGTAAACTGATCAGCTAGGAACAGTATGACCACAAACCAACAAAGCAGAATTGTTAAAAATCAGTGTTCTTATAGTTTTCATGTGTCTGTTGCAACTTGAGCGAGTTTAATCACTGATCTGTGTTTATAGTTTTATTAAACAGTCTAAATCCATGCTGGAGCGGTGCCTTCAGATAAATGCTGTGTGTTCTCTTAGCATTTAGTCTTCCAGTTTTCCCAATAAATCAGTCAGTGGTTCAGAATATCCCTAAGACTAATGAATTGGTTTCAAATGTCAGTCGGTAAATAAAACAAAAGAGCGTTGACCTTTGTAGGTAATAAACTAAATATATTACATGTTCATCTTCATTTTATTGACAAACTGACTGGTTTAACTTGAATAACTTGCAATTAAATGGTTACAAATCAGTTTATTTTAGGTTTTGCAAAAATAACAAACACTGTTTCTCTATCTCACGCTTGTACAAACAGAAGCTTGTGTTTTTTTAAAGCTTCTTAATAAAATAAAATAAAACGATAATCCATTTGAATATTTTGTGCGTTAGGCATTCTGCATACCTTCATCGCCCTGCAGGAAAGTGAAACTGTCAACAGTTTTTTGTCTGATCCCGGTGTCATGCTGGAGTTTGAACAACTCTTTGAGGGTTGCTCTGTCACTCTGAGTTCTGCTTCATGTCTAGCAAACATCCACCAAGCTGTGGCTCTCCAACAAGGAATCCTCTCCTTCACACGCTCTGCATGGAGACAAGACAAATAAACCAGTCCCATCCGTCAGGCACTGCTGAGAGCTAAAAAGCCACAGTGTCTAGACACCTCCCAAAAATGATTTGGTTATTGTCATTTAGGTTCCTTCCTTGTGCGATTTGTATCTACCGGTAATTTTGTTTAGCTGGGAAACATTCACTTCCTCGTAGGCCAGACTTTCACAGCTTTTCAAGCTTTATTCATTATTCTTAGAACAGTCTCTTGTCCAGCCCAAGCTCAGTCAAAGTAGCTCAGGCACAATTTGTGCACAGTAGCCGTCACTTCTAGGCTGAAGAGGAAAAAGCATGAAATGAACTACAAAACTGCCACATCCACCTTCTATCATATGATTATAAAAAGAAAATGATGCCGTCCAAACCCTGAAGTATGCAAAATATGACAAGTATGATTTGTTCAGAGCTATTTCATCTTCTTCTAGGCCGATACGCCAAATTTCAAACAGAACCAAACATAATAAATCTCTGAATCCATTCTTTCAACAAACCATGACATTCAGATTGATTGACACGATCACAGTTATATTTCTCAGTCTCTTTTAAACAAAAACAAGCTTTGAGAAAGAAACTGTTTTTCATGTGGACTTTACATTTGGCAGTGGCAGGAGTGCATGCAAATGCCTGCCATCACAAACTTGGCATGAGTTGTTAAGAGCCCTTTAACAGTATACTTCCACTGCAGGTCACCAACCTTTTTGCCTTTGTTTGTGCACAGACAACCAATTGGATTCCATGACTTAAGGGGATGACTACAGGGGGATGAGGACTCAGCACACCAATAAAACCATTACCATGTCTACCAGCAGCACAAAATAATTGCCTATTCCCTTCATTGTTCATTGTCTACCACTGGCATGCCATCGAAGAGGCAGCACCAATTAGATTGGGAGGACATAAGTCAGAGAATCCCTTCTTTATGGTTGCCTGATGGCCGGTCACCAGACCCAACAAGTAAACAACAGTCTAGGATTTTCAGCAGGCTGTTGTACCCAGAAATGAGCATCATGAGGTTTATCACAGCACTGCTCTCCCGTTGATGCTACCAACCTTGGAATAATCAGATAAACAGGTTTTAAGCCTGTTAACAAGCTTATGAAGCACTATTTTGACCTTAAGTACCTCATTAGAATCAGCAAATACCTCTTTAGTGGCACTTACCTTCTCAAGCTTTGCAAGTCTAAAGGCCCTGAATGAACCTGAATGAACAGCATGTACTACATACTGTATAAGGTTAGCTGCCATTCAGAGAGACAGTGATGCGTCAACCCATGTGTTTCATTAGTACTGAAGTGAATTAAACATGTTTACACTTTGCTGTCTCCATTTTCCCAAAAACATTTCTCCTAAACGTGTTTTTTTTTTTTTTTTTGTCAATCTGGCCAAGTTAAAAATTAGCACACTGGATTCTGGGAATGCAAATGAACCGTCAAATTCAGCGACTCCGTGTATAACATTTAAATGCAGTTCATATCTTTTGAAGTTCCTCCTCTGCCATATGTTAAACTCTAAGAAAAATCATGGCTTAAAAAGTTTGAGAGAAACATTCAGTTCTTACCCACATTTTTCACAGTCAAGCTCAAAGTCATCAACGTACTGTGCGTTTTTAGATTCAGACAGATGACTAATTCACAAAGCCCTCTCAAAGGGAGATGTGCGCCTTAACATTTGCTGCTAACAAAATGGTGCAGTTTGCCCACATTTAAATAAGGTATTAGACAGCATTTAGATGAAAGCCTGTTCATATTTATGTTACTGACTGCCAAGGCAAAAGGCGTCTTATTTTGAAGACCAGCACTGCATCAATTAGAGATCGCCTCCTGACAGCACATTTGCTTCATTCAAGAAGAAACTGAGGAAGAGTGAAAATCCAGAGTTTCACTTTCATAAAAAGGCCCCTCATGTCAGAACAAACTATAATCCATCCTCTCCTCCAGTAAGAAGTGACGGACTTTGTTACATCTACAAATAAATAGTAAATAGCAGGTGAATTCCTGTTGTTGCCGTTTCATATTCTGACAGAAAATATGGTCATAAAACATTTCAACATAGTGATTAACACCCAAAAAATGACAAACAGAATGGAAAATAAATTGTTTTATGGCCCACCCTACCTCTCACTTTCCCTTTCAGAAGTGCTGAATGTGATTGAGATGTTCAGGGAACTTTAGGGAGTTTTTCTTAGCATGTTGCTCAGTGTGAGAAATATTTTCCTCTTTCATTCGGTCACTTTTGTGCCTGCTGCAGTTGTCATCGATAGTCATGTTTAGATAGTGCTGATAAAAAACCAGATCAACATACTCACACATGTAGAACTGGTTTCATTTTGCTTCGGCTGCCATGTAACATAGTCCTGTTTGATTTGTAACTATGGCACATAGTAGTTGCTGCAAAAAGTGTTGAAGGTTGAGCAGAAGAGATGTGCTGCACCATCTTAGTGAATCTGCCTGTCAGTTCATAAAAGGAAATATAAAAGAATATATAGAACACAATTTACTATGTAGTGATGTAGATAGTCACCTGGAATTAAATGAATAAAAAGCATTTTTAGAGCTTTATGATACACGGACCAGTGGTAAAGAATCATAAATAAATAACATGAATATTGAGCCATTTTTGTGCTTAGCAACCCATAAAATTGAACATGCAAACTTAGCTGACATTCTGACAGAAAAACAATTTCATGTCTGTGTGCAGTGACGTCATTCATAACACGGTGAAATATATATTTATTCATATTTGTTAAGGTGAAACCTGGAATTGTTGATAGATAGTAGGCTCAAACTTATAGACTGTGTGGGATCTTGCAGACTGAACAATCTTGGTTTTATTCCACAGGGAATAAACGAGGCAGCCACATGTCAGATAACACAGTACTCTAGTGTAATCAGGTTGAGTTAGGCTCAGATTTGACAATGAAAATAAAAACTGAACTTCAAATTAGAGTTTATAAGTTCATCATTTGACTTGAAGAGCAATGCTTTCAATTAATGCTTTGCAACAAATTCTCAAGCAACCTGGTGGAAGTGTCAAAAGCTGCCATGTTGTCCAAACAGATGTATTTTAAAATAAACTCAATATGTTTTTTTATGACTTGTTTGATGGAGGTGGTGTTCACCTGTGTCATGGGAACAATATTGCTAATATTAGACTCAGGGCTTTGCCTAGACATGTCCCCCACTGATTAGACGGATGGGATTTATCTTTGGTTTGTCACAAACACAGCAGTGGCAGTCTGGGTTCAGGGTTTTGGAACTGTTTTTGATCTGCAGCACTGCTAAACTGGAAATGCTCAACCATCTGGCCCCCAGCAGACACTGCCTATCAAAAATACATCAAATCTTCTGTTCCACTAAGCTTTTTATAGTCATTGCTAATAAACCAGTCATACCATAGACAAATAGTCCACAGTCTCTGTGGCACTCATCCATCCATCCATTATCTTTACCCACTTCTTCCATTTTTGGGTCACGGGGGTCACTGGTGTCTATAACCGTGTTTCCATCAAGGTTTCTTGATGCGCATTTTGAAGTGTCGCATCAGAAAATCTGAATGGAAACGGCACGATTCGAATTAACTTCCTCTAATTCGCCAAAAAGTTGATACGTTCGCTTGAGGTGTTTTGGGGTTTTTTCGAAACAGAGCCTGATGCGCAAAACGAGAGATGGAAACAGATTTGCCGACTCAGTTCTGACGTAGCGAACATTCACGTCATGTGACTGATCAGCTGTTTCCGCTGTAACATCGCTAAAACTAGTTGGCATGACAGAATAAATACAACTTGCCCGATAGCAACACATTCCTGAAATATTCTCTCCATTTTGCCGAGATGTGTGGTTCGGTTCCTGTTTTCAACCGCTACTTCCTGTTTACTGTAGACGTGCGTAACGCTGACGTCTGACGTAATGCCGCTTTGCGTGGCCTGGTGGATTCGCTTCAAGCCAGTTGATGGAAACACTTCTGATTCGCATTAATTTTTATTTACATTTTTGCGAATTTTCAAAAATTCGCTCAAAATTCGAATTGAAAATAGATGGAAACACGGCTACAATCCAGCAGTCACTGTATGAGAGGCGGTGGACACCCTGAACATGAATGTGCCACTCGTATGAACTTAAAATAAATACATTCCTGATTTTTTATTTAAAAAAACATAAACATGTGGTGTATAAAACAATTTACATAAGTCCTTGATTTCATACAAATGTACTAAAATAATCAAGATTGGGCCACCAGGAAAAAAGAAACGAAAATGATTTGAATTGTATAATGCAATTATGTTCATGAATGAAAAAATAGCCACCTACAGTATAAGTCAACATTTTCACACCTACAAGTAATTTATATTTCAAATTTTCTTTGTTTGAAGCTTCACAAAATTCAGAATGTAGTCCCTCGCCACGTCGCTGTTCGTTTATTCTGGACTCGCTCTATCATGGTTTTTCAAAATTAGATATGACGCACAACTGGCTGATTGATGGATGAGCCGCACGATCAGCGTGGAATTTTTTTACATTTAAAATTAATTGTTTTATATTTAGCTCCGGATGCACCTTTCTGCAGTCCATACTGCAAGATAAACTTACTGCTGCAGCTGATCCGCTGTTCTCCGTGCAGAGCAGAAACATGGGCGTGGCCAAGAATGCACACAGGTGGCAAAGAGCAGAGTCAGAGAGGGAAATCATGACATCCTTGTTTAAAATATTGCAAGAGTGTGGGAAGGGTTTAAAACACTTTCATACATATATATAGAGTATATATATA
>JBBPBX010048912.1:6641-25565 GCA_038048925.1 Garcialebias charrua
ACCTGAGTCCAAATTTCGTACCACAAACATGCAAATGTTGAGCTGGTATGACAATTAAAAAAAAAAAATCCTTGAATCCTTGAAATATTTTTAAAACATTAAAATATATCAGCATCAGGGCAGTTACCAGCTCAAAGTTCTTTTGGGGGCCAAGATGGTGTAGAGGCAGGGGAAGCGACTTGGGACCCGAAACCCCAGTCACGGCATACCTTGTGGTGTCTATGGGCAGCACACCTCACCCCCAAATTGCCCCCCGGGCGCTTTCAATAGCTGCCCACTGCCCCACCTAGTGGTGGTTGGGTTAAATGCAGAGACTAATTTCGTCTTGTATGGAAACATACACAAATGACAAATGTGACATTATTATTTTGTTCCGTTTTTCTTTAAATGACTAAAAACAAGAAAATAAAACTTTGTGTATTTCTCCTCAGTTACTGTTGCTCAACGTCATTCAGCTGTGAACAGGAGTCAAAGAGATTCACCTGAAATGTAATCTATTTCAGTTGTTCCTTCTTCAGAGTCTGCACAGCGAGTCACTCCTCATCTCACTCTGTCCTTCAACTATGAGGTTCCAACGACACAAATTACTTCTGCTTATTTTTGAAACAACCTCATACTGGACATGTCCAAACCATCTCAGTGTGTCCTCTCTAACTTTATCTCCCAGTTGTTCAACATGTGTTGTACCTCTGATGATCTCATTCCTGATCTTCTTCATCCTTGTCACTCCTAAGGAGAACCTCAGCATCTTCATTTCTTCCAGTTCTGGCAGGAGGGCTGCCTCTAGATTCAGGTCCTGGTTGAACTGATCTTTCTGTGTTTCAGTCTGATGTCCATGTGATGGCAGCAACACGTCGTCTCTGCTCAAACATCTCGAGGTAAAAACAAAGATTTGACTGACCAGCTCCACTCCTCTACAGAGCATGATGTCAGTACAATCTGGAAGTGTTAAAATGTAATATTTACTGTATGTGTTTTTAGTTATTATTAATATTTGTTCAAGTCATGTTTCATTCCTACATCCTTCAGCGCTTTCCCTCTGTGCTATAAACACAGTTACTCTAATAGATAAAGAAGTGTACTAAGCACAGTGAGTGCCAGGAGGTGAAAGGGAATGTGAATTTATTCCGTCGGTGAACAGAAACACAACTGAGACGGAGTTAAACGCAACACCGGATGTAATAAAAGGAGTTTACAACATACATGTACAACATTCAATAATGTAGTTTGACTAAAATCACAGAATTTTAGGTACAACATACAGTTGTTTTTTTAATGGCAGTCTAACAGAAATGTGTACGTTTGTAAGGAACAATCATTTATGTTCACATTTCTTTGTAGATGGTTCCTGTAAGCACCTGACCAACATTCAGGTTATAGTGAATTTTCATGTTTTCTACCATTAGAGACAATCAGTTTCTGTTAACAGCAGTTTGTTTTGAAGTTATTGATGCTGGGAGATAAAACTTGTTCAAACAATCATCTTTTGCTTGTTTTCTCTGTAAACACATTATGAGTACATTCATTTATGAAACTGAAGGACTACGTTTACCCAACCTCAGTTTTTATTTCAAGAGCTGACATTTGCACAGCTCAGATAGTACATTTATACTTGTCTTCAGACTTTTTTAATTTTTTAATTTTTATTAAAGTTTTATTCATTTTGCATATTAAAAAAACATAAAAGATAATGGGAGAAAAAAAACATTTCATAAATATGTGAAAAAATCAAAATACATAAAATGAAAGGTGGCAGAAAGAAGAAAACATTCTTATTTTGTCTGCCTCTTTTCTTCCCAAAAAAACAAAACAAACAATTTACAAACAATCAATTCAAACAATTAACTACCAAAAACAACAGATCAATTTAGTAACATTTCACACTCAATAATCAACAAATACATTAGGATGCATTACAGTTTAGACTTGATAATTGTTTTGAATTTCATCACAGTTTACATCTTTAACATCCTTATCCAAAACATTCCACAATTCCACTCCCTTATTCGAAATAAAACATCCCTTCAAACTAGTCCTATATCTAGGTTTAACAAACATTTCAATTCCTTTTATAATGTAACAGCTTTCTCTCTTTATGAAAAACATTTGTGGGTAGCACATTCTTATGAGCCTTATGCATTACTAACAAAATATTATAATCTACCAATTCATAAAATTTCAATAATTTGAGTTGTTTAAATAATACATTTGATGGATGACGATAAGGCTTTCTAGCAATTATTCTCACCGCTCTTTTCTGTAAAATAAAAATAGAATTTGTAATAGTTGTACAGGCTTTACCCCAAACCTCCACACAATAAATTAAATGTGGAACAAAAATTGAGTTATATAGCAAATAAAGAGCTTAACAAGTCCTTTAGTTTATACAATACGGCAATAGATTTGGATAACCTAGTTTTAACAAAATTTACATGCTGTTTCCACGACAATCTCTCATCAACAATTACACCCAAAAACTTCACCTCATCCACTCTACTTAGTTCAACACCATCAATTTTGATAGAAAATTTATCTATTTTCTTTTTGCTAAATAACATATAGTTAGCCTTATCTAAATTTAATGATAACTTATTTAAACTAAACCAAGTTTGTAATATTGAGATCTCCTGTTTTAACAACTCAAACATTTGTTTCAAATCATAACCAAAATAAAAGAAGGTGGTATCATCAGCAAAAAGAACACACCTTAGACTTCTTGCAGGAAAAGTTTATTACGCTATAAAAACATTAGCTGAGAACATGCTTATGATCAGAAATGTATTTGCTTGATTTACTGATAAGCTTCTCATTTCTTTAGCTAGAATAAGCTAAAGCTATTTAAATTAAGAAACTAAAACTCATAGAAGTGAGAAAAATACATGTTCTGATTCAGCGATACAACAGTCGCTAAAAGTAGCTGGACTCTAAAAGAACAGCAGAAGGATTTTTCTATTAAAAAGCTTTTTAAGAATTTACCGACTGATCAGTTTAGATTCCACCATGTTTAGTTGTGCACTGCAGACGGCTCAATAACAAAGTTATTAACTTCTTTAGCTTCATACGTGCTCGGTTAGCCTAAATCACTACAAGAAAGCTTTCTATTTACAAAAATATTTTCAAACTAAGTTTAGCCATGATCAAATTTAAATACCATAATGGTAAATTGTGTAGTCTAATGTGAACTGGCATCACATTTTATTCACTAATAATCCACATAAAATCCTAACTTCTAAATATACAGTATATATATTTTCAGTTAGCTTTTATTAGCTTCTAGCAAGGGACGAAAGTTATTTTATTTTATTTAAAACAAAAGTATTTAACCATGATACAATGCAGTTGACATATTGTGTTGTGCATTTTATTCACTAATAAAAACAGCACACGTTTTAATTATTTTTTTTTTTTTAGAAACAAGCTTTTCTGGTAGCTAGAAGCTAAAACTGCTGCAAGCTAAAGGGGAAAAAAGCTTTTCTATTACAACAGGTTTTTAAAACAGAATTAAATATTTTACGGATATGTTATTTGTCTGGGATTAATTTACATTTGTCACAAATAAAACTACAAGATTTTAACCTTCTTTGGTGAAAAGATTTTTTCAGTTATTTAGCTGTAGGACATTAATAAAAATTAGCAGCTAGTAAAGGCTTGCAAATGTTTTTATCCATGACAAGATGTAGTTGATTATTTGTGTAATGTGTACTGGATTCACTAAGGTCTTTCTCAGACGTCCTTTGGCTGCAGTCAGGTGGCTAGAAGCTAAATAGCTAACAGCTAAAGGCTTGCAAGGCATACCTTACTTTATTTACATGAGCTTCTTAAAAAAATGTATGAAATAGACATTTAAATGGCATCATCTTAATTGTTAAAAGTTTATTTACTAAACAAAGTTGTATCTTTAGTGAGATGCTTTTTCAGCTAGCTTCTTTGGCTATAAAATGCTAAAGAAACTAGGAGCTAACAGCATGTTATTCTGTTTACACAGTAGTTTAAAAATGCATTTAACCTTAAAACATCTGGACGGGTTCTTTTTCTGCTGTTTGATGGTGATAAGATGGTATCTGTGGCCTGCCCTCTCCCCTGTCAACTCCTCAGGCAGCCATGCCAAAATGGTTCAAAACACCAAAGTTCATGCTCAATGATCCAGGTACAAATCCAACAATGTTCAGTCAGGTCTGGTTTTAGAGAGAGGAAGTGGAAATAAAATGTGATATTAAAACCTTTTTTTAAACCAAAAGAAGTTTCGCTGTGGTGAAATTTAATTGGTAACGTTAACGCAAACGTTACCAGGACTAATAAAACTGAGTGAGCGTGTGCAGCGAGAACAAAAGGAAAACTCCAGAGGTCATTTCTTATTGTAACATCATCACTTGTTGGTCATTTATCGTGTTTCAATCAGTAAAATCATGTTTTGTTTCCGATGGCTTTGATCGCTGCTTTGTGTTAACACAAAGACATCACCGACTCCAAACACAAAGCTTCTGTTGCTGCCAAGACAGAAACAACTTCTTGTAAACCGTGTCTCACAAGCTGGTTTCTCTCAGTCTACATTTTGTTTTTGGCCAGTCGCTGCAGAAAACAGTCCAGAATAAAGTGATGAGTTCCTGCAGCGAGCCACTCGGCCTTTTTTTCTGTCAGGAAGCAGAAATGTCCCGAGTGTGGTGCGTTCGGGTGAAGTTAGATCTCCTGAAAGTCACGGCTCTTGCCTGCTGTAATCTCCACAGCCGGCGGCATGCGTCACCTGTCCCTGGCTGTCATCGGTAACCCTGGGACATCGCCATGGTGACAGCCTCATCACGATGATAACTCTGCGGGCTGGGAATATATCCGTTACGTTGGTCCTGGTGTTATGATGTGCAGCGTTCCAGTGATGACCAGAGGACACTTCTGCACCTTCCACTCCTCATCTTCAGCCTGCGAGATATTTCACCCACGTCCCCCTGCAGGCTAAAGAGGAAGCAGTTGCCACAGCAGCATGGTCTCACAGTTCCAATGTGGTTCATCACCCTGTGGATGATGATTATCTGACCCGGAGGTCCTCAGTGTCTCCTGCAAAGTCTGCACAAAGAGTACTGCGTTGTTGGTTTTAGATCAAAATGAATATTTAATTCATGAAAAAAACTGATCTAAAGTAGCTTAGTTGCACTTTTGATTTAGAAAACTACTGTTTATTGGGCACTGGTTGACATTTGCTGTTGCCATGGTTCAAACATGGCAACACAACACGTAAACAAACACCGAGATGTGAAACGAGTTTATTCGTTATTTATTTCTACCAATAAAACATCCTAAACACCAACACCAACAAGAGGGATCAGAAAACAAGAAAGAACAGCGTGGCAGCATCTCCGGTCGTCAGATTGGATCTGGAGCTCAGAGATTCATCTCCATCATTTGTTTACTGCCATCAGGTGAGTTTTTGGTGTGTTGAGACTACACCGTGGCTGCTGCAGCATCACCAGAACAGATCAGATGTATTTATTAAAATAAAGAACCTAGGAGGATGGACTGATGGATGACGGATGAATTAGATGAATTAGAATGGATGGGGGGCAGTGGTGGTTCTAGGGGGTGGCTCAGGGGGCAGCTGCCAATGAAAAAAATGTCTTACCACCCCAGTATTTGCACATTTTTTTTGGCTAGTTAAATATATTTTTATACATTTTTTTAAGTCAGCAGAGACTGAATCTCTTAGCATGCTGGTTTAGAGTTCACCCACACCCTTCTCGAGTTTTCATGTCAGTTTTCTGCCAACTAGACCTTGACATTTCTTTTCAATTCCATTTATTTATACCGGGCCAAATTACAGCAGAGGTCATCCCAGGCACTGCGCAAAAACATTGACATACTTTATAAAATGCCAAAATTTAAAGGTCGTCTAAGAAAGCCAGAAGATGTTGAATCTTCTCTTCGTCCCAATCTCTTCTCCTGAGGAGCACGATGAAGAAACCTCCAGCAGAACTGGGCTCAAGGTGAGCAGCCAACTGTCTCGGCTGGCTCAGGGTTGAGAGGAAAGGAAAGAGACAGACAAACACAATGACTGGTCCAGGTGCAGTTTCTATGGTTCAAGTGCAGTTTCTATGGAAGACAAATAAAAAAACAACACGGATGACCCCGGAGAAAGGAGAGTGGAAATCGAGTAACCCCGCTGCTAACTGGCTAGCTCCCACCGTTAGCATGGCTAACCAGGAGCACCCATGACAACACGGGGCAGACGATCAGCGCTGCTAACACGATTAGCGCGGCTACGAGCCGACAACGAAGGACTCCATCGTGAGGTATGTGAAAATGCTTGGTCTAGCTTGCTAGCTAACCTTCTCATATTTTGCCTGTTTCGCTATCCTGTCCGGCCGAATCGACGGTAGAATTCATCGCATAACTAAGTGTTTTTTACCGATGCTACACTGCTTGAGGGCCCGTCTTAGCACAGCTAGCGGGCTCACGAGTGCCTCCACGTTTAGCCCCGGCTAACAAGGAGGCTCTCTGTCCAACACAGTCCAGGAGGAGGAATTTCAGCTACCTGTCAGCTACGCTACCTGGTAGTTTTCCTACGCCCACGACGAGAACATTGTGATGCTGAGAGCTTATCCACCCATGAGTCTATGACTCTCTGACGTTAACCATGTCAGGGCCCGAGGGACCCTGGTGGGGTGGAAAAGGACGAGTGGCCTCGGTGCTGCAGGTCCACCAGGCAGAAAAGCTGCAGGAGCTGCAAGGGGCCACCAACAAAAGGAAAAGAAAAGCCACATCTCTGTGTGGAAGTCACGGGTCACCTGACCCTGGGATGCCCCTGCACCATTACAGGCTCTCTCACTCACAGAGGGAGAGAAAATGCCGAACTTTTACCACCAGTACCTGTGTTAGAGGAGCACAGACTAGCTGGTTCGGAACGTTTAAACACACAAGAACACTCAGACCCTTGTGTAATAAAGAGAAATTGTCATCCATCACAACAATAAAGTCTCTGACTACTGAACGCCTCCTGGTCCCAAAATGGGAACAGGGCCTCAGGCTTACCCGCCCACGCGGTACGGGAACCTGACCTTTTGAGCCCAGACTTCACTTGTAAAACGCTACAAGGAGCTGGTGACATGTGTGTGCGCACTAAACATAACTCGTCTACTGTATGCGTAATAAAAACAAACACTGTTTCATGCATATACAAGAATAAAAGTACCAAAGCACAGACTGCCCTGGTTCTTGACTCGAGCCCCACTTTTGTGAAACACAAACTACTAGGTCAGACTATGAACCGCAGTAGGACACACGAGTTCTGCCTGAGACAGTCAGATCTCGTGATATCTTCTGTTGGGCAGACCAGCCTACTACAGAGTACGCGAGAGGGGTCGAAAGCCACCCCTCCCGCACTCAAACATGACAAGCAGCAGCTAGACATCCCTTCCAGGCTTATGGCGCACGCGCAGGCCTGGAGGGCGTGTCTGCCAAACGAATGGGTCATGACGACGGTGCGTCGTGGGCTCAAGCTGCAGTTCATCAAAGGACCCCCCCCCTTCGTGGGGGTGCGGTGATCGGACATTAACCCAACACACGCGCACGTGCTGAGGGAGGAAGTGTCAACGATGCTACAGAAAGGAGTAATAAGTATTGTTCCAAAACACAAACTACGCTCCGGTCATTGCAGCAAGCTCTTCCTGGTGCCCAAAAGAGATCAATCCCTGAGGCCGGTCCTGGATCTCAGGACTCTGAACAAGAAAATAAGAACTTTCAAGTTCAAGATGTTCACACTGCGGCAGGTCCCCCAGTCCGTGAGACCTGGAGACTACGCATGTACAGTGGATTTGAAAGACGCCTATTTCCATGTGGGCGTGTGGAGGAGGCACAGGAAATTCCTCCGGTTTGCCTTCAAAGGGAAGGCTTATGAATGCAAAGCCTTACCCTTCGGTTTGAAGACTGCTCCTCGTACATTTGCTAAATGTCTGGACGTAGCCCTGACCCCTCTTAGGAATCAAGGAGTCAGAATTATGAACTACCTGGATGACCTCCTGGTTCTGGCCGGAAGCAGAATACAGGCCCAGTCACACTCCTGCAGGGTGGTCTCTCACCTGGAGTCTCTCGGTTTTGTCATAAACCTACAAAAGAGTGACCTGACCCCATCACGGATTACCGTATTTCTGGGAGTGCAGGTCGACACCATCCGGTACAGAGCATGGCTCTCAGAGGAACGTGTTTCCTCGATTCGCCGTTGCCTGGCAAAGTTTAAACTGAATCAACGGGTCCCCCTGAAAACGTGCCAACGCCTTTTAGGCCTCTTGGCGGCAGCCATACCCTGTGTACCACACACATTGCTGAAGATGCGGGCCCTGCAAATATGGCTAAACCAACAAACAGGATGGGGGGCAGTCTGCAGAAATCAGAATGCCCGAGGCCTCTGGAATGAGCAGGAAGCAAGATTGTGTATCAACTTCCTGGAATTATTTGCCGTATTCCTGTCAGTAAAATACTTCTTTGGTAAAGGTCTGATTGCGGGACAGCACATCCTGGTGAAATCAGATAACAAAACCACGGTGTCCTTCATTAACTGGGAAGGGGGGACGAGATCCCAAGCCCTCCTCAGCCTGACACAGAGGATGCTCACATGGTACGCTCCAAGATTATTGTCGCTCAGGGCGACTCATGTTCCGGGTGAACTGAATTACGGAGCGGATGCCCTCTCAAGAGGGCCTCTTTTGGAATCAGAATGAAGACTGAACCCACGAGTCGTGGATCAGGTCTGGTCACAGTTTGGGAGAGCCTCGGTGGACTTGTTCCCATGCAGAGCCAGCTCACAATGTGACCTCTACTCCTCTATGAGGGAAACAGACGCACCGTTAGGAACGGATGCTTTGGCCCATGATTGGCCAGCAGGGGTGCTGTATTATGCTTTTCCACCTGTCCCTCTGATTCAGGTGACACTGGAACATATACGTAAGGGAGCCCTCTCCCTGATACTGATAGCCCCCAGGTGGCCACAGAAACCGTGGTTCCCGGAACTGATCTCAATGTTGTCAGGGATACCATGGCAGTTGCCTTCTTACAGAGACCTGCTGACTCAGGCACGTGGGCAGCTTCTACACCCACGTCCGGAGCTGTGGCAGCTTTCAGCCTGGCCACTGAAGGGAACTGGCTGAGGGCCTAAGGCTTGATCGTCTTTTTTCCAACAACAACAACAACAGCATACACAAGGGAGACCCTTGGTGTTTATGTTTACTTGGGAGGTTCAGTGGAAGGGTTCCCCTCTCCTCTGACAGTTCTCCAACATCAGGATGGGCCTCTTTGACAGTCCTAGTGAATTGTCTGTTCAAGAAGCAGATGAGGGACTCGTGCGTGCCCCTTGTACATATGAAATTTTCTCCCCTGGGACCTGGAAGGTTACCCTGTGCTTGAACTGGGTTCTCTACCTCCACATTGCCATCTGATTGCCAGTGGCGTAATGGGTCCCTTGCTCTTTTCCTCCTGCTTCTCAAGATTTCCAGGGAAAAAGGAGATGATGAGTAATCACACTAGCGGAGCACGCTTATGCTGTCTCTAGCTGGTGTTTCATCTATGTGTCCAGTGGTAACATCAGGCTGATGTTTCTACATGTGGCATTTTTTCTTCCCAGGCTGTGCTCTCTACATACCTTGTAGAGAGTTGGGACCCTGAGCAGCTTTGATGAAGTCGTTCAGAGTGAGGTAGAGACCATCCTCAAGAAAATGAAGCCTTCATCCTGCGCCCTGGATCCCTTCCCCTCGTCTCTCATAAAATCCAATCACTCTGCAATAAGCCCATTAATCACACAAATAATAAACAAGTCTCTACAATCTGGTCATGTTCCATTGCCTCTAAAAACTGCCATCATTAGGCCTCTTCTGAAAAAATCTAATTTGGATCCCGACATTTTTTCTAATTACCGCCCAATTTCCCACCTCCCATTTCTGTCCAAAGTGCTGGAGAAAGCAGTTGCTGCTCAGCTGCAGGAACACCTACAACAACACTCCCTGTATGAGAAATTCCAGTCTGGATTCAGAGCAGCTCACAGTACTGAGACTGCACTGCTGAGAGTAACAAATGATGTCCTCATGGCTGCTGACACTGGTTCTCCCTCCATCCTTGTCCTCCTTGACCTCACTGCAGCCTTCGACACTGTGGACCATAATATCCTCCTCCACCGTCTTCATGTGGAGGTCGGTCTCTGTGACACTGTCCTGGACTGGTTCAAATCTTTCCTCTCCGATAGGCTGGAATGTGTTAGCCTTGGCAATGCCACTTCCCAGACAGTCGGTGTCTCCTGTGGTGTCCCTCAGGGGTCAGTTCTGGGGCCCCTGCTGTTTTCCCTCTACATGCTGCCTTTAGGTCAAATTATTAATCAGTTCAACATTTCTTTTCACTGCTATGCCGACGACACACAGCTTTACATCAGGACTGGAACATCATCATCATCCCTATCTCCGTCTTCACTCACTGTTCTCTCTGCCTGCCTGGAGGAAATAAAGGCATGGATGAATCAGAATTTTCTTCAATTAAACTGCTCGAAGACTGAGGCCATATTGATTGGCACCCCTCACCAGATACAAACATCAACTTTAACAACAATCTCCTTCTCTGGTCAAGACATCCCCCTCTCCACCTCTGTTACAAATCTTGGAATAAAAATGGACTCTCATCTTACATTTGAAAATCACATTAAGCATCTGTTTAAAACCTGCTTCTTCCATCTTCGAAACATCTCCAGACTTCGCCCATCTCTGACTTTTCCTGATGCTGAGAAACTCGTCCATGCCTTTGTCTCCTCCAGGCTCGACTACTGCAACTCCCTGTTTATTGGTATCCCTGGCAAAAACCTTCAGAAACTTCAATACATTCAAAACAGTGCAGCAAGGATTCTGTTGAGAGTTCGTAAATTTGAACATATTACACCCATTCTCCATAACCTCCATTGGCTTCCTGTCACCTACAGAATTCAGTACAAAACTGCTCTCATTACCCATCAATGCTTGCACGGCACTTCACCTGACTATCTAAAGGACATTCTTGCACCATATTCATCCACCCGGTCTCTACGATCACAGAACAGTAATTTCCTTCATATTCCTCGGACCAAATTGAGGACCATGGGAGACCGAGCATTCTGTGTGGCTGCCCCCCGCCTGTGGAACTCCCTCCCTGATGACCTGAGAGCTCCACAGTCACTGGTTGACTTTAAAAGCAGCATAAAGACCTTTCTTTTTAAGCAAGCCTATTCTGCCTCCACATGATTTTATCTTTGATCTTAGCTGATATCATTATTGATTTTACTTGATTTTATCACTTGTTTTATTTTATTTATTTTTTAAGCAAGCCTAATCTGCATCCACATGATTTTATCTTTGATCTTAGTCGATATTATTATTGATTTTATTTGATTTTATCACTTGTTTTATTTTGATCTTTGCTTTATTACACTTTGTAGCACTTTGAGATTTTTATTAATGAAAAGTGCATTATAAATGGAATTCATTATTATTATTATTATTATTAGAGAGCGGCTGGGAAATGCCTGCCGTATTAAGGCAGATGTTCTCACATGCATTTTACTGAGCATTTCAAGGGCGTGATTGAATTATGTTCCCATAGCAATTATGTTGCACCGAGTGACATGACTGATAAGGGAACTGAAAGTTATGCACCATAACTCATGTTCCCTGAAGGAAGGGAACGAGGTGCAACATACCTGGCCCTTTCAATGCTGAAAGCTCTGTGAAGTGCATTTTAGAGGAAGTAGGACGGGTGTCCGCGTCTTAAATACCCAGAGGGAGGGGACTCTGGCGTGACGCTGACGCCCCTAAGGCGTGAGTGTATTCCTTTAGGTAATCGTGCGTGGGCGCAATTTCCCATAGCAATTATGTTGCACCTCGTTCCCTTCCTTCAGGGAACATGAGTTATGGTGCATAACTTTCAGTTTTTAAGTGTTAATCTTCTCAAAAGCCTTGTTGTGCACTCCTGTGGAAGAGACATTTGCAGCAGAGCTAAACACGGTCCACATTTTGACGTAGGTGTGACCTATATTCAGGTGTGACCTATACAGTATATGGATTTTTCCAATTCTTTGGCAATAATTGATTAATGCGACCTATACTCGGGTGTGACCTATAGTCCGAAAAATACGGTACGCGCAAAGCTCAAATTTTACGACTGCATACGCAAACGCATTGTCGCACAATAAAGTGCGCGGCGGCGGACTGTTTTGTATGCGACAAAAAATTAAATAAATTCCCCTTCTTCATCCCTGATCTGGCCTTTTCTTTTGTTTTTTTGCCAAAAGGCAGTGATCGCTTCCTCCTCCGTTGACCCCATGACTGAAATGATGAGAAATGAACAAATTTGTCACGAGTGAATTAAACTCGGGTCCAACGTGGCTGCGGGAGGCTCTGGAGATTTCCTGGTGTGCTGGTCCAATGTGTGGGCTGCAGGACCAGCGCTCCCTGTTTTTATTTTATTTTTTAGAACTTTTTATTAACATATAAACACAGAACACCACTGCGGCTGGAGCTGCCAGCTCTCGTCTCCCCCCCCCCCCGACCCGTCAATCAATTCAGTAGGCGTGTCAGCAAATGACCAATCAGCAACCTCAATTTGTCCCGTAGGTAAACGCTCTGCGCTGCAGCTGCTCAAATGACGTCAAGAATTTGGTGCGAAAACGCGAGAACGTACGCGAGAACGTACGCTGGGGTGTGGGGCTGAACTGTCTGCCTACAGCATGCGCGTATGGACACGCGTATGGACGTACGCAGAGCTACACTGGAGCCTTTAGCGGCTCCGGCCACAACGGATCGGATAGATGGATGGCGTTGCGCTGCCCAGGCGAAATGAAGCTTGTTTTGACCATTAAATAAAAACATAATAAACACAACGGGTCAGCGGTGACGCATAATAAATGCGACTTGTACACCGAAGTGACTTATATATGTTTATTTCCTCTTTGTGATGCTTTTTTGACTGATGTGACATATACGTCGGAAAATACGGTATGTGAATGTTTCTGTACAGCACCCTGAGATGACTTCTGTTGGGACTTGGCACTATATAAATAAACTGAAATGAATGGAATTTAACTGAATCTGTGATTTTGTTGCAGTCATTAGAGAATCCAGCAGCAAAATGTTTGAAGTAAAACAAACAGAGAAGCTCTTTGCGTGGAAATAAACACAGAATGTAACACTTTTCCGTCTCAACTCAAACACCCTGTGTTCATTGCCGAACAGAAAGGAAAACCTTCCACTTTCTGTTTTCTTTTTCTTTTTTTTTCTTGTAAAGATTGAACATGACATATCACAGGCTGTTATGCAACTAACAAAGTCTCTGGCTGTTTTCAACAAAAGGGATTGAGCTATTTTCTGTTTAGGTTTGTGATGAACAGCACCCAGGTTGCCTCCAGATGTGCTTCAGACGCACACGCTGAATACATTTTTGATCAATTCACCTTAAAAAGAGCGAGCCTACACAACATTATGCATCATCTTTAGGAATGATGTGGAGATCTATGAAGTGGATCTGACTCCTTGGCTCCGACGATCCTTCTCCATACTAAATGGTGGACAGATGGTTGAGTCTCTGCGAACAATCACAGGCAGTGATTACCACACTAACTAGTGCGATGAAAACAATGAAGTGGTGGAAACAGTAGTTTGGCGAACAGATATAAGAGCATCATAAAATGTAATGCCAACATAGCCTTTGGTGCAAAATGCCATTGATTCTTTCAGTTTGACTTATTCACCAAAGAATGTGTTTATTTTCAGAGGGAGACGTAAAAAAAAATCTGAATTATTCTACTTTGTATGAAACAACAAACACTGGGTTACACCCTTTCATTCCACTTTGCCCAAAACTAAATCCCCTGCAGCTTTACACATTTTCCAAACAAAAACCTGGCACGGAACAAAACGTGCAAAGTTTCAGGCCAGATTATTTTTTTCTTTACACCGTAATGTATCTAAACACAATATGGACTAAACTTAAAACCTGCCATGCAAGTCCTTACAGGCCTTTTGCAACCTTATCTACAAAGCAAAGGGCACTTTACAGTTGTAACAGCTTTTCGTAGCTGTTATAGTTGTATTTTTCTACTCAGCTGTCATTTTTATTATTCATTTATTAATTTACGCCTTCCTTAGATAAACATTGGCTTTAACGTTGCCAGATAGAGGAGGGAGGCTGGGTGCTTATTTTGCAGGGGGAGCTCTTTGAGTTTACTTTGGGTCAGTTATAATGCAGTCAAAACACACAAGTGACAAAGTGATAATAAGCAGCCTTGATAATCCTTCTGCGCATTCATGGTTATTTAATAAACGTGACATGCACTTTGACATTTGTTTCTTAGAACTAACCGCCCAACGCTCCCTTTTGAGGAGCCCTTGTTTTATATTATGCTTGACCTCTGTAATTTATTTGGTTTTTACACGCTATCTGTGATACAAATACAGTATTTCTTGTTACGTGGGTCGATTCAGTCCAATGTCTCCAGCACAAAAGCCTTTTGTGATTGATTTTATACATTCAAAATACTTTACTGCAGGTTGTAATTGTTAAATGGGTGACAGTCGGGTCATCTGATGTTGACGATGCCGAGCAAAGTCTTGAGGATCAGCAGGATGAGTAAACTCACCTCCTCTGGCACTTGAGGTTGTTTAGCAGCATGCCTGTCTGCAGGCTTATTAAAACTTGGCTCCCTAATAAACAGTTGCCCTTGAAGCCTGCTGTGTGCTCGGTGCTGCTCAGGAGATGGGGCTCTGGACTCACAAGGGCCTCTCTTCCTGCTCCCTACCGAGCGCTCTGCATAAAACTCAGCTGAACCAGCAGGTCCAACAGAGTCATATGAACGCTTTTACATTACATTGAACTGGAATGTTAACAAAAGACAGAATAAACTCTCAGCTTGTTTCCTCCGCCGTTTATTTTAGCGCCAATTATTCTGCAAGCTGTTCGCTAATGTTTCAGCCCCTGTCATTTTTTGCCTGGGGGTGATTTAAATCCCAGCGCTGCAACACAGGAGAGCGGGAGAAAAAGCATGTTCTTCGCGAGGCCGTGCAACCATACCGTGACTTCCCACTGCAACATGCCAATTTATGCGTTTGCGTGAGAATTGTGCACTAAACTGAACGCAGAGTGGGATTTTAAACAAGAGTTGCTCAATAACAAGTCAGGCTCAAAAACTCCCTCAGGGGTTAGATTTATGAGCTGGGCAGTAAGACATGCAGAGATGACGGCCTATTAACAGCTGACAAAACCCTCTACCTAACCAGCTAACTAATTAGCTGTTTACTTATCAAACTACCTATTTTACCATTAGAGCTACTGTTGTCAAGCTACCTGTCGAGATTTGCTCTATTTCTGCCCAAGCTGAAATTGTCCCACAAAATTTAGTTCAAAGAAATTCCAACTAAACCACTATGATAAATGAGGCAGCTTCCCCTAACATCTGTAGGAGGCCTTTCTTTCTGTCTGCCCTGGGGGGGCATCTGCAGATAGGTCATCACAGCCCTCTGAACTTCACACATCTGCTCCTCCCTTCATTCCCACCTCGTGAATCCCGTGCTCATAACAAGGTTTCATTGACGAAATCATTTTTTGTTCTTTGTGTATGTTGCTGTTGCTGTGAACCCGGTGACCTTTTGCTTGTGGAATGCCCTTCGTGACTGCTAATTAGCAAGGTATAGCAGAAAGCTCCGAGCTCCCCTCTGCTAACTGTAGTCATCTATTTCTTTTTGACTCCTAAGTTTTTGTTGTTGTTGTTGCTTTTGTATTGAACCTAGTAGGTTATGACAGGCCAAGAAGATTTGTTCTGACTAAATGGACTTTATGAAAAAGATCCAATGGAATGAAAAACAACAAACTCATCATGCTTAATGGGAAACTAGGTCAATTTGACCTTTTGCAGGAGTTTGAATCGCATAAAAACTTTATGGTTCTCAACATTCATAATTAACTGGGTTCTGCAGAAGAGCTTTTATTCGTCTAAAAATTGCAGAAGAGACCACGTGATTCGTGGCTTGTAACGAGCACGAGGCCCGTTTGATACCAGTCGTCAGCAAAGTGAACATTTTATGAATGCTGCATTTTGGTACTGTAAAAGAATGTAAAACAACAGTTCCAGGAATTAGTTGAGCCCAAACTGCAGCTTCATACCAGCTTGATGTGCTGTTATGTTGGAGGCTGGAAGGCACGTGTTGTCCATGAGTCAGCCACCGAACAGGGGTGATGCTTCATCCATTCCCAGCAGCAAAGATAAACAGACCATAACCAGCATTACTCAATGTTTGCAGAAAAACAACTGACTGTTTAACAAATCTGTTATACAAGTATGTGTCTTGTGAGCAGACTGAGCAGCCACCTAAAATAATACACAAATACAGCCACTACTTTTTTTATTAAATATTTTACTACCGGTACTTAAAATAATTTCTAAGTTAGAGGGCACTAATAGCAAATAAACTTTCTAAACGGTTCTTAGTTGACCCAAAATGCTGCTGCTATGGATCTAATGAGAATAACTGAAAGAGATCCCATATATAAATATTCAGAGTCAGAGTCAGAGTCAGAGTCAGAGTCAGAGAGTCTTTATTGTCATTTGCACTGCATGTGGTACATGTGATGAAAACGAGATTACAGGTAGTCCCCGATTTACGAGCGCTCTGATCTGCGAGGTTCCAGACTTACGAGCTGCGAATTTTTGGAAAAAACGAAAAAAATACTGAGTTTTCATGTGTTTTTTCACTACAGTTAGTTAGTTAAGCATATGAACACACGTTTCCGATCATTTTTATGCACTCATAAGCAGTTTTTGGATGAAAATAGAGTGTTTTTAGTCGCGCTAGCGAAAACCGTTCCAATTTACGAGCGAAATTCCGGATTTACGAGAGAAATGGCGGCCGTTCCAAATTACGAGATTTCCGGTTTACGAGCGCCTCGTTGTGACGGATCTCGCTCGTAAATCGGGGACTACCTGTATGTACACGAGGTCCCAGTTACATCCAACAACAAATGAAAGAGAAAAACAGTAATAACATCTAGAACTAACTAAGAAAAACATCAACTAGTAATACACTAAGCTTAATATAGTGGGAATAAACAGCAGCACGAACATGAGTTTGTATGAGCAGATGATCACAGATGAACACAGATGAACACAGCGACAAGAAAACAGATCAGCATCAGTATGATGTGATATTTTGCAGTGTTTATATATATTTTTTATTTATTTATTTATTCATGAGTCTAACAGCCTCAGGGTAGAAGCTGTTCCTCAGTCTAGTGGTTCTACACTTGATGCTCCTCAACCTCCGTCCTGAGGGGAGTGGGGCAAAGAGTGAGTGTGCTGGATGAGTGAGGTCTTTCATGATGCAGGTCGCTCTTTTTCTGCATCTGGAGGTGTAAATGTCTGTGATTGTGGGGAGACTGACTCCAACAGACTTCTGTGCAGCCTTCACCACTCTCTGCAGAGCTTTCCTCTCTTCAACTGTGCAGCCTCCATGCCACACGTTGATGCTGGAGCACAGGACACTCTCCACTGCACACCTGTAGAACGAGGTGAGAACTGGGCTGCTCAGACCAGCACGTCTCAGCCGTCTGAGGAAGTAGAGTCTCTGATGACCTTTCTTGATCAGGCTGGTGGTGTTGTTGCTCCAGCTGAGGTTATCATTCATGTGTACACCCAAGTATTTGTAGCTGGAGACCACTTCCACTGCAGACCCACCTATTTTCAGTGGGGCGTGGGTGTGTTTGTTCCTTCTGAAGTCCACAATCATCTCCTTTGTCTTCTTCACATTCATGTGAAGATTATTCTCTTTGCACCAGCTCTCCAGGTGTTCCACCTCCTGTCTGTAGCTGGACTCATCATTGTTTGTGATGCATCCCACCACCGCTGTATCATCTGCAAACTTAACAATATGACAGCCTGGAAGTGTGGCTGTACAATCATATGTGAGCAGAGTGAACAGAAGGGGGCTCAGCACACATCCCTGAGGAGAGCCAGTGCTGAGGGTTATGGTGGAGGAGGAGAAGTTGTGGATCTTCACGGACTGTGGTCTGTCTGTTAAGAAGTCTAGTACCCAGTTACAAATAGAGGGGCTTAGTCCAAGTGTAGATAGTTTGTCTATCAGAGTTTGGGGGATCATGGTGTTGAAGGCAGATGTGAAGTCCACAAAGAGCAGACGCACGTATGAGTCCTTCTGATCCAGGTGGGTGAGAGCAGTGTGGACCACGGAAGAAATGGCGTCCTCTGTTGATCGGTTCTCACGGTATGCGTATTGATGAGGGTCCTCATTGATGTTGACGGTTGCCTTGATGTGGGACATGACCAGTTTCTCAAAACATTTAGCGACTATCGGGGTGAGGGCCACCGGTCTATAGTCATTCAGACCAGTCACTGTGGAGCTCTTTGGGACTGGGATGATGGTCGCGGTCTTCAGGCAGGTGGGAACTGACTCCAGTGCAAGTGAGGTGGTGAAGATGTCAGCCAGCACCTCACAGAGCTGGTCCGCACATTCCTTCAGAACTTTCCCTGGGATGTTGTCTGGTCCGGTTGCTTTATGAGGATTAATCTTTCTGAGACTGCCTCTCACTTCTGCTGCGGACACCCTGAGATGCTCTTCATCTGGTGATCTTCATCTTGGAAGTTGGAATATAATTTAAAATGTGAAGACTAAAATGTGACTCTCTCAGTATCCAAATTCTACCCAACATTAAAGAGCTTATTTTTCTAAAATTTCCTAACAGAGCACTTTCTTCTCAAACTGCAGGTTTACTTGTGAGTCCCAAAGTTGATCAAAGTAGATTATAGTTATCAGGCTCATCTCTTGTGGAAAGAACGTCTAGTTTCTGTTTGTGAGGTTTAAACCATGTCTACTTATAGGACTTTAAAGAGACCTTCCATTTTGATGAATTCTATAGCTGGGGTTGGTGTTAGTT
>JBBPBX010048913.1:0-25564 GCA_038048925.1 Garcialebias charrua
AGTGCAACAGCCGAGCTCGTAACATCTCAGCTTGGCAATCTCCACAGTATTTCACGTCTGTTCCATCCCATTCACAGGTACAGTCCTTTGGGCCTTTTCCACTCATATCCCATTGAGTGATAATGATCATTCGAGGCAAAACAGCAATTCTGCACTCTCCGCAGATAAATGCGTTCATTACTTTTACTGGTTTTATTTTTAAGTGTTCAACATCAAATCTGTTTGATTTAGGCCTGAGGGGCTTTTTCTTCCCCGGGCCTCCAAATTTTAGAGGCAAACCAGTAGCCTTTGCGCAAATCGCACACTGATTATACAGTGCACTCCACTTTATAACTTCCTTCTCCGTTGACAGGTATCCTTTTTTGGCATATTCCAATGTGTTCAGGGCCCTTCCTGCCCAGAGCCCTGTGCTTGTCCTTCGTAGGATAACTCCCCCGTATATAGTGGCCATTCTAATGTAGGGGAGCATGCTGCTTGGTTCACTGGCCATAATCCGGTTTCTGGTTTCAACTTAGCTAGGAATTGGTTTCAATTGCTCTATACCTTGGACCCCTTTTTTGACTAATTCTACGGTGTTTTTGTCTAATAGTCTTTTGACTCTGTCTGTGGCGTTGTATTTGGGTCTTACCGCAACTGCTGACGGGTGATCCTGTGCTCTGACCCACACCTTCTGCCCCACCTTGAATGAGACGTCAGAGTCTGACTGTTCCTCTTTATCATTGGAGTCCCGCCCAGTTTCCTGCGTGGTGAACTCTCGTTGGTTAAGCTCCTCTGAAGGGGAGGGCCTATCAGCTCTGCGCCTGTCATTCAAGGCCTGTCCTATTTCCACAGTTTTAGTGCTCCATTCTTTGGTATTAGCATTTTTAGCTATCCAATTTTTGACTAATCCTATGGCTCTTTCAGCCACTCCGTTAGCTTGGGGTGTGTAGGGAGGCGAGTAAACACGCATTACCCCAAACGTCTGGCACCAGTGATCTACTTGTGCATTGCGAAAGTGTGTCCCATTATCGGTTCTCAACTCTTTTGGAATACCTAACGCCCCACAGACTTGTTCCAGCATGCTAACAACACTGTTGCCATTAGCTTTTCTTGCTGGTTTCACTATCACATACCCTGACATTGAGTCCACCAGCACAATAAGGTATTTCTCTCCCTTCTTGCCTGTGATCCCCATGGGTCCAGCTACGTCCATGCACACTGAACCCCAGGGTATGGTACTTTTGATAGTTTGTCCATCCACTCGGTGCCCCCTGCGCCCTGCATTATATTGACCACATATCTTACAGTCCAGTAGCACTTCGCGGATTTGTTTTAAGGGAATCCAGAGCTCCTGATGCTCCAATTCCTTACGTGTAGGTTGCACGCCCGCATGACCTAAGCTCTCATGCACGCCCCGCACAACCTCAGACACGTACTTCTGTGGGACCCTCCTTCCCTGGGGGGTTTGTTCCCACTTCTCGATCCCGACAAAAACGATTTTTCTCTGTTGTACATAACGATCAACTTCATCATTACCCTGCCAGTGCTTTCCTTCCTTAGTGTGGGATCTCTGGTGCTCGACTTCCAATTGCAAGTTTAGCCTAATTTCAGCTATTTTCTTCCACAAGTCATGATGAGCCACCACTTTCCCTTTAGCACTTTCAAATCCATTTTCTTCCCAAATGGATAAATCTTCATTCAGAGCCTGTGCACAGTAATAACTGTCAGTCACTACTCGTGCTGTTTTTACTTTTCTGTGAGTGAGTTCTAGCAATCCTTCGAGTACTGCCGTAACTTCTCCAGTTTGCGCACTTCCTGGCACTCTCCCCCTCCTACGGCAGCACTCGTTCCCTTGAAATTTAAGAATAAATCCCCAGTGTGCTACCTGATCGGTTCCTTTCTTAGATCCATCGGTGTAGAGAGTCCAGTCGTGTGTCTTTGGTTTTTCGGGCATCTCATTTTTTGCTTTTTTACTCACAGGTTGTGCTGGTCCTATCTCTAGATCGGGGTCTAATAAAATGTCCTCCCACCTACCCCATCTGGAATTCGTGGCTTTGGTACTTTCTATTGTCCCTTTTCTGAGATATTTGTGCACTTGACTTTGTGTTATGACTTTGATAGGTTGGCCTTGAGCTAGATCTTTTAGTGTACCCCAGTATCTAGCTAACACTGCTAGTTCTTTTTCTTCCTGGGGAAACTTTTTCTCAACTGAGGTTAACGAGTAACTCCAGAGAGTAACTAGCCCTCCATGTTCATTTTTAACTGAAACCATAGCGTTGTCATCTTCGCAACTGACTTCAGCTACTAGTTTTGTCATTACACTTCTTGGCTCTAATCGCACTGCTTCTTTGATTTTTTCTCTGAGTTCTTCCAGATCTTTCTGATTTCCGGCTGTCCAAATCCATGCTTGTTTGCTTTTCTTTTCATCCTGTCCTTCCTTTTTCTTCAGACAGGCATACAAGGGTTTTGCATATTTCTGGTAGTTAGGAACATGATCTCTCACATAGTTGCACAGTCCTAAGATTTTTTGTAGCTCGTTTTCGGATTCAGGGGGCTGAATTTGCTCAAGTTTTTCTCTGTAACCCTCGGAAAGTCCCAGATCGGCCGTTACTTGGAAACCTAAATAGTTTACTTGGAACTGCCCAAACTGACATTTCTTCAGATTAAGTTTCAGCCCTGCTTTTGTAACTCGTTGCAACACTTCTGCCAACCGTTCTAGGTGTTCCTCCTCTGTGTCATCCGCGATGAACACATCATCGATGTAAACTGTTGCGCCCAAGTCTTTAAGCACATCCATTACGGCTGACTGAAACACATTTGGAGAGTTTTTGTACCCCTGTGGCAAACGCTGCCACACATAGCTCCTTCCTTGATGGGTAAAAGCTGTTTTCCCTTGTGATTGTTTAGCCAGTCTGAGAGAGAAGAATCCATTTGCCAAATCAATGCAGGATTTGTACTTTTTCACTTGTAGAGTTTTCAGAGTACCTTGAGGGTTTATGAGGCTCGCTCGGTTTGCTACCGTTCGCCTATTTAGTGCTTTAAAATTAATTACTGGTCTCCATCCCCCTCCTGCGGACTCAGGTTTCTTTACCGCTTGGATGGGGCTGTTAGTAATGGGATAAGATTCTTCTCTGATAATTCCCAAAGCACTTAATTCCCTCACAATTTTATTCATTTCTTCTACTGCTCCCGGGTTCAAAGGGTATTGTCTCACAGGTGGATGTACACCTCCTTCAATTGTATGTACAATTGATGGGCCTAAATCTCCACAATCATTTTTAAATCTGGCCACTGAGGCCGACTCGATGATTTGTTTTAACTTCTCTTTCCCAGCCGGGGAGAAGTCACTTTCATTTACTCTTTGTTCTGTTACTTCAGGGATATTTACAGGTTTATACCATTCTTCTGATTCATGTTTCTCATGAGTGGGCCCTATTTTTACCAACCTGGATTTAAGCATATCCAGTCGTCTGTTTAGAGCTCTACGGTCTTTCCGTGGTTTTCTTAATTCTTTCAAATCAGTTATTGCAACTAGGTTGTATGGTCCTTTGATCCAAACAATTCCGTGCCATAATGCATAAGGCATTTTTTCTATGGTTCCATTAGCCAATTGAACCGTTAGGTGTCCTATTGTTTTTAGGTTTTTGCGGGTCATAGACACCTCTGCCCCAGAGTCTATCAGATAGGGCTCTCCGTCCACTTTGGTGTGGATTTCGTCCCCATCCCAATAAGCACCTTCTAGGGTGACCCGCGACCTATCAGCCATTATTTAGCTGGCCCCCCATCCCTTTTCTTTCGGGATTCCTGGAGGGCCTGTCTTTGCTCAGGGGTCATTCTATTATATTCTTCTGTAGGCACGTAATCGCTCTTTTTCTGAGGTGCTGCATTTCCAGGTGAAGCTTGATACCTTCTTGGCTGTTGGTTTCTGTACTGTTGTTCTTGCTGAGGTCTCTGAGACCGTTCTCCATACTGTTGTTCGGATCGTGGTCTTTGGGGATTTTCTCTGTATTGTGGCTCTGACTGCCTTGGAGACCCTCTATATTGTTGCTGCTGTTGTTGTTGCGGGGCCCTGGGGGCCACTTTTGGCTGTTTTGAGCTCTGTTTTGTCTCATTTTTCCTCTTTTCCTCCCAGTACTGTTGTTCTAGATCATAAGCTTTCACTGCCTGATCGATCTGGGGGACTAAAGTATCATTGGGCATTGAAATGAATTTCACTTCACCTTTCCTACCCTTTGTTACTATTCTTAAGGCTTTAACATACCTTTTTGGTGGGACATTTTGTTTTAGTGAATACCAGACTGATGTGAGGTGTTGGCCTTGATCCATGCGTACTTTTGCCCGTTGAATTTGAGCATCCTCATCATCCATGTCCTCAAGTACCAATCTTTCAAAATGATCTTGAGCTGTCTCCTCTTTGCCCACTGGGTTTGCAGTGACATTACCCAGCCACAGCTTTCTGGCTGCGTCACATTCTGTGGAACTAATCACCATAGGCCATACATCTTTTATGTATTCTTCGGGTTTTTCATCAGATCTTTTTTCCCTTACCAGATTTTTCAGCATTTTGTACTCACGATAACTATCAGCTTCTGAGCTGAGGGTTTGGTTCTGTTCTGCCCTCTTAGATTTTCGGTCTAACTGAGGTTCGTGGCATGACTGATTACTTTCTTCCTGACCAGTTGCCTCTTCATCACTCTCTGATATCTCATCCCTCATTTTCTCATTTGTTTCTTTGGCATATTTGTAAGCAGCCTTTTTCATTCTTCTTAGCATCACATCATGCGCTATTGACACGTAAGCTGTTCTAAAATTATCAGTTAGGTCTTGGTGTGCGGCTAATGTGGGAAATGTGGGCATCATCAAGATGTTAGCCCACTCTCCCAGGGTGGCTTTCACTGTCAATCCCACCATCTCATCTAAACTGTCTGCCCACACAGGTGGAATGTCACGGTTGTTTTGACCGGCCTCAGGAACGTAGGTACTACGTCCCCGCTTTGTCTTTATGGGACCCCAAGTAATGTCCCTGGCTGCTCGTTCTGACGCTTGATGTGGATTTATTAGTGCTACTGCTTTCTTTTGACCTTTTCTTAGTCCAAACCTCAGGGACTTCGTTATCAGATGAGCTTGCTCTATTGAGCTCAGGCTAACACTATCGTCACTTTCAAAGTTCGTTAACCCTTGGTCTTCATCAGATTCTCGGTCTAATCCTTCTTGTGGGTTTTCATCCCCGATCTCTGCGTTTCCTTCATTCAGGGCTTGTATTTCGGTGACTACCTGATGTCCAGTTCGTCCTCCTGGAGTATCTGCTCCACTCCTTCTGATTCTGGATTTGGAGCCGCTCAAATCTTTCCCTTTGGGGGTGTTCTCAGTTAGTGTTAACCTTTGGTGGGTATCTCTCACGGTGGATTTCTTTTGCCCTGTATCCCCTGAGGTACCTGGTATCTCTCCATCATTCATTTCAGTGTTTTTGGGTTGTTTGTTGACGGATTGTTTCCCTAGCGGGGACATTGTGGCCAATAACCGTTTCTTACGTTCTTCCTCCAGGTTGGGTGGGGTCACTATGACTATTTCTGTTAACGGGGAGACGCTTGGCATACTGCCTCCTAAGTAAGTTACCGTATGGACAGCGACCCGTTCAGCTATTTCCCACTGGAGGTTCTCGGATCGCAATCCTTCTATTGTCATTACCACGCGTCTGAAGTTATTCGCGATTGCTTGGGCTATCCCCCTCTCGAGGGCCTCTATCATTTCCCTCATATATTCTTCATTACTGTCTGCTTCTTTGTAGCTTCTAATTGGGACATGTATTATAGCATGATACATGAGATTTCCCCCGCTTGTTAGGTGTACTTTTGGCTCTGATACTTGGCCTTGTGCCATTAACTGACTTATCTCTAGCTGGTATTGTGGTCCAGCTGCCGTGTTCAGTACCTTTCTGAAGGTGTTGTTATGGAATTTACAGTTATTTTTGCTAAATACTAGCAATCCATCACCATCCATTGCAAAGGGGCTCCCTATCAAACTACATATCTTAATCCCATTTTGAAGTTTTAGGACCCGAGCTTCGTCGGGTAATGGTCCGAGGGGTTTTGAGAATTGGATTGTCTTTTTAGGTTGCTTGCGAGGAGCGCCATTCCTTGCTGTTGCTTTTGGGGCTGGTTCGGGTTCCTCTTCGAGGAGTCCTAAGAAAGTTTGTCTCGGCCTGCCTGATCCATGAGGGACTTCAAAGTCTTGGTCATGATGTTTTATCTTAGCAATACTTTTCTTAGGAATTTCTCCCGAGGGTCTTAAGGAACCTGCTAGGGGTTGTACAGCCCCCAGTTGGGGTTTTAAGTTCCCTTTTGGGTTATGTATGTCCGTGTTTACTACGGGTTTTACATTTAGGTGTTGGGCCATTTGTTTAGCCAGGAGCCGGGCCATGAGTTTGAATCCTTTACCAGTATCGTCTTCAGACTCACTGGAATTTGAGTCTCCCTCGTCTTTCCTTACTTTCTTCCTTCCTTTGGGGCTAGTTGAAGGAGATCTGTTGTTCCCCTCATCTCCTGCGTCACTCGATTCTGGGTCAGTACCATAAGTATAGGTTCCTCTATAAGTGGTTAAGTCCCCACGGGAACTCCATGGACTGGGTCCCTGGTTTGAGGCTGGTTTTATGGGTGCCCCGCCTAGTCCACTACTGCCTCGTCCTTTTGGTGATATTTTTTTCTGATCTTTCCTCATTTGTTTATATCGCCTCAGTCTAGCCAGCTCTTCCGTATACTCTTGATATCTCGAGGCCGCTTTTACGGAGACGTCCCTAGCGGCCCAATCTACCTCCATCTCCACGGCCACCATTTTTACTAGTGAATCATACTCTCGTGATGGACTGATTATCCCTACTATTTCTTTAGAGGTGGTTACTTCAATCTGCCTGGCCCACCAAGCTAACCAATTTCTGATCTCAGTTTTTGTTTTTATTCCTAGCGGGTGTTGCCATACCTCAAGTTGATTTTTTCGTCCCGCATGGGTGCAGTTAAACGTGCCCCATTTTTCCATTTGGTCGTGTAGGTCTTCCAGCAAGGCTTTTTCCTTTGTGCCGGGGTTATTTTGTTTGAACATCTCCTGTACGATCGGATCCCAGGTTTCATAACCTCGGCCATACAGGAGGACTTCAAGACCTGGTTCTTTTTCTTTTCCCGTGACCTTTTTTCTCCCGGTAGCAACGGGCTTCTTATTTGACTCAGGTCCTTCACCTGACTCTTCCGGAGTGTCTATTTCGGAGTCTGATCCAAGCTCTGGGTTTTGTGTTACTTCATACCTTTCTATCCGGTATTGTCTTAATTTATGTATTTCTTCTTGATACGCTTTGCTCATGGGGGTTGCTTTGACATCTGGGTCTATTATATATCCGCCTAACCCGGATTCTTTGGCAACCCTTCTTATTAGGGGGTCGTAGTCTGCTGATGGGCTAAGTAACGCGGTTATAGTCCCCCCTCTGTTCACCCCAATCTGTTTTATACACCATCGCAGCCACGCTTTAATATCGCCCCTGCTTGTTACTTTTGCTGGATCTTTTACTACTATTATTCGGTTGAAGGGTCTTTCCTGTAAGCAATAGAATTCTCCTTTTGTTCTTATGTATTGCACCAGGTTTTGTTTTAGGGCTTCGTCCACGACACCGGGGTTATTCTCCCTAACCGCGTTCTGAACGTGTTGGTGCCAGGTCTCAAAACCATGACCGTATGGGAGAATGGTAATTTTCAGCTCTTTTGGTGTTTCTCCACCTGGCGGGGGAGCTGTTGGATTTGTTCCTTCTTCTCCGAGTTCGTCATCCGTTTCCCTAGAGGACTCTGTCACGGATCCTTGCTCAACGGTTTTAAGTTTTCTGTTTTCTTTGTACACCCCCATCTTGGCCAATTCCTCATCATATAGAGGGTGCCTTTTGATTGCCTTTGCATCAGTGGTTACATTAGACCACCCTATTCCTGATGATCTAGCCACCCTCTTTACGAGAGGGTCGTATTTGGCTGAGGGACTGTGTAACATTGATATATTCAAACTTGCAGGTGATTCGAGCACAACGTTCCACCATATTAACCATTTTTTTACATCGGCTTTATGGGTTACTGGGCCTGGGTCTTTTAGTACCACTATTTGGTGGCCTTCTATTAACCCAGGGCAATAGTAGGTAGTCTTATGCTCCATTATCGTAGCAAGGTTAGTCTCTAATGTTTTATCGTCGCCTTTTAGGTGACTTTTTTGGTATCTTGTTCGAACATGGGAGTCCCAAGTATGGGATCCCTGGCCGTATAGTATTATCTCTATCGGTATCTCATTTTTCGGCTCACTTGGTGTGCCCGGACTTTCTTGCTTTGGATTGCCCGTTTTGGGCGGATCCTCAGTCTTTGCTGTTGCCGCTGGTGCGGGTTTTGGTCCAGTTGGATCGTTCTCTGTGGACTGGTCCTCCAGTCCTGTTGATGCCGTTCCTTCGGCCATTTTTCGTTTTTTGTCATCTCGAGTTTGTCTGTTTTCAAAGCCGACTGACTTTATGTCCCTGTACCTGGGATGAAAACAGACCAGCTGCTAATCTTACTCCCGATCTGTGGTCAGCAGATCACGAATAAGCCCTTTTTACCCCGCCCACTGCTGTGGAATTAAGGGGCACTTAGCTGATAGCTTAGACCAGCCGACTACAACTTCTCTACTCTAAGAGGAGTTGTTCTTCTGGCGCTTGTCAGTCCTTTGACGCACGCCTTGTCTCTTGGGAGTCTTTATTCATAAAGAGAGTCCCTTCGTGGTCGCCATGTTCGCTTTCCTAGATCAGCGAGGTAGTCACAAGGCACATGACACACCCTCACTGCAGCCTACCTGCTAACAGGGTCTATTGAACTGGTCCAGGAGCTCGGGTATTACCTGTAGCTACTTGGGACAGCTTCCGACTGAAGGCTGTTAATAGGGGAATTCATCTGGGCAAATTCACTTCCTAGCTTCCATAAGCCACACCCCTTTTTACACCTTACACCTCTCTCCACCTTAGTAGCCGGGGACCGGAGAGGTTAGTATAAGGCAGCTCATGTTAACGGAAGCTTCCCCTTTGTTTAAGCTGGCTATTGTTACTGACCCAGAAAGTTTTAGGATCCAGAAGGTTGGACCCTGGGGTGTTGTTTTAATATAACATTAGGTGCTAATGCTTAACCTTTCAAAACCTCCTAATATTTGATGTTATCTTTGTGAACCAAACTTACATTTCCATGGACAAGTGGATGATGAATAAAAGTCAAGAATTTTACGTTTTGTTGATTTTAATCAATTATTTTGCAGGGAAGGATCAGCGTTTACAGCATAACAGTACAATTAATTAGTATGATTATAAGTAAAATAAAAGTATTAATTCACCAAACAATCTTTAGACTCGATGTTAAGTTGCTCGATCTGAATAGAGTCCTTGAGGAGGTTATTTTCTGGAGTCCAGGCTGGAGAGACTCGGAGGGTCATCTCATTGATGTCACACAGTTAACACTTCCAATACCCATCCAGTCTTATGAACCAGAATTAGAGCGCTTGATCATACGGAAATTCCTCATCCAGCTTTATGAGCTAGAGTTTAGAGTACACTCTCACATTTCCATCTCATCTGATTTTAAGAATCAGAGTTAGAGTGGTCTTTTGCAATCACACATCTCTCCTGACCTTAAGGATCAGGGATTAGAGTTTTACGTAAGATCTTATCCAGTAGATGTATCTCCCCAGAGCCTTCAGTATTATCAAACAACCTCGAGCAATTGATGTTCTAGAATAATTGAACTGTCTATTTGCTTCCGCTCTATCCGCGTTTAATATGATTTGATTTAAATCTAGCTGAAGCCAGGATTCAGTAAGGTGTCTTGCAGTCATCCCTTTTCATTCCTCAAAGTCCCTCGGGGACCGAGAGGGAATACCTGAAGCAGTTGCCTTCAGTCCCTGAGGACTGAGACTCACCTCTGACTCCCTGCTGGTCTGATCTGAAGAAACAAGTTTTGCTTCGTCCTGGCTGTCTGGGTAAAAACTGTCCAGTCTTTCCTCAAAGCTTAAAAATGAAAGAAAAGAAGTCTCTCCCCAGGACGCTTGCTTCCTCCTGTCAGCACGGAGTCGATCTGAACCACGCCTTGGGTCTTCAGTGGAGCAGGTCAGCTCCAGTTACTCGATGTCTGATGTACAGTTCCTCGACCGCATCATGACAACTTCGGACAGCCTGACAGCTGGACTGCCTCGTCCTGCCGCAACAGGGCGGTTAAGTATAAATCTTTAGTCCCGCCTTCTCCCTAGGAGGAGGGGGATAGCTAGTCTGTGATTGGCTAGGTTTGCTTGCTTGGGCAGAGCTGCAGTTCTGTTCTATTCTTGCAATCTCTGCTTGAAGCTACATGATCCCTTATTAGGTAATGAATTTGCTCTTTGTGCTCGAGGCTGAATGATTCACCAGGTCCGGGGGTTGACACAACTCCGGTCAGTTAGTTACATCACTTTTTCCAGTAAGGTGTTTGCAAGTTATACTTTTCAACATGTGTGTTTTGCAAGAGATCACTTTTGTCACAAAACCATCTTTGAAACATAGTAACACATCACCATCTTTGAAACATAGTAACACATCATTACAATTACATTACTCTCCATCATAATAAAGTCACATTAATTGATTATATTGGTTAGAACCATATCTCACTTGATTATATTAAGTAAAACACATCTCACTTGATTATTGGTAAAATCATATATCTCTTGCTCGTATTAATTAGACAAGTTACTTATAAAAACCAATCAAGGTTAAACCAAGTTCAGATAAAAGCATTTCAAGGTTAGAACAAGTCTTTGGCATCATGGTTTTCTCTCTCCTGCTCTCTGCTCCTGTTAAAATGTTCGTGTATGAACTTAAGAATGTGGCTGCTTGTTTTTAGGAAGTGACTTTCTTCATGCCTTTCACAACTCTTAACTGTTAAACTTTGAGACTCAGTTAACTTCTCCTATTTACCTTAACTTTATGACTACAGTTTCCAACACTCAGATGTTACAGGCTTTTATAGGTTTTAAACAACCACTCTTTTCTGCTCCTTTTTGCAGTCCTCATTCTGCACTTCTCTGCATGTTTTTGTGTGAGTGTGCGTCTGTGTATGTGTGTGTGTGTGTGTGTGTGTGAGTGTGTGTGTGTCTAAGTGGTGCGCTTCTGCAGAACTCTGTTCGTGCTCTCATTCTGCAAAGAATGAAGTTGCATAATAGACAAGTCCGGACAAGTCCAGACAAGCCCTGACATGTTTCTGCCTCTATGACTGTCATTAATATATTTTGGCTTTACATTTCATGAGTTTCCCTGTATTAATTAATTGTTGTTGGTTTTTGAGTCCACAATAAACTCACTCTTCTCGACACCCTCTCTTTGGAATCAAAAACCTACAAACATTTTATTGAACCTTAAGCCAGTCCTTGTTTTCATCAATCGCATCCCCGGTCAGCACATCATCGTCTTCATCATAATCGAGATCACTCTGAGACTCTGGATCAGTTTCAGGATCCTCTATGTCGCCTGGTCCCATGTTGCAATTCTCATCTTCAGCTGCATCCCAGGAATCCAACACCTGCAGCTCGTAGTCTCCTTCTGGCTCCTCCACCGAGGGTGTAGCGATTCGTTCGGGTGCTGATGCACGGACTCCCTCTTGATCCTCCACTGGAACAGGAGCTGGGCTCTGCACAGGCGAGGGGAGAATGGTCACAGTGAACATAGGGTCTGAGCTATCATCAATCATGGGAGACCCCACAGGAGTGATTGGTTCGATTCCAGACCATCCTTCATCTGATGGCATATATTCAGAAGCATCTGGCACTTGTTGTGGTTGTTCTTGCAGCGCTTGGATGGCTGTGGCTGATTCATCAGGGGAATGTGGGCCTAAGTTGAATCCCTCCATTAACAACACGTTAGGGGGAATTGACCCTTCAGGACTGGTTGGGTCAAAGGAATCAGTGTCTATGGACCCAGTGGAGCTCGATGGACCCATTTCACTGCTCCCAAAGTGTTCCAGGAAGCGGTTCAGTGACTCCAATGCGCACATTTCTGGGCACTCTGGGCACTCTGGGCACTCACGAACAAGGATCGGTTGGTTAGGGGAAGCCACATCCATAGGCTCGGTTTCAGATTGAGCCTCAGGGGATTCAGGACGGAGGGGAGTTGCTGCTGGGCTCTGGTGTGGAGTTGCCACCACTAGGGATGGAGCCAAGTGGATTTCCTGTGAACTTGTAGCTTGATCTTGGATTGCTGTCATCTCAGGAGTCGGGACCAAAGTGGGATTGGCTCTGCTGCTTGCATCCAAAGTGTCAAACCCCACATTTGACCTGGGCTCGGATGAATCTTGTGTGACCTCAAAGGTTGGACCATAGATCAAGGTCAACCCCGAGTACAGATGAATGGCCACGAACCTGGTGCCATTATCCATATGTTCCCACGTCTTGGCTACCACCGGGTGGTAGGTGGCTCCAGCTGGAATCGCTCCTATCGCCAGATAGGGTGCAGCATTCAGTGCCGAGGTCCAGATGACTTTACAGGTGCTCTCTGTTGCCACACACACGTCTACTGGCACTTGGGGCAGGCTGCCTGGTTCATCTAGGACCAGGATTCCATTCACCACAGCTGTGCCCACCACGTTGGAATGACATCTGTGGCACCACCAGAACGAACCAACAGCCCAAAGGTATTTGGTGTCTGTCAATCCACGGCGACAGAACCCGCAGGATACATCAGGCTCCTGCAACAGCAATAAGGGAGGTGACAGACCAGGTTCTCTAACAGCAACACTTCTTAGTCCTCATCGCCTCTTAAAACACTCAACTACGTGTGCCGGGCCTTGGGGTCTTATGGGCCTTGAGCCGTCATGAGCCTTGCGCCGTCGGCGTTTACCATTGAGTATTTCTCAAAGAGATGAGGCCAAGTTAATTCTGTTTCATTATAAAAATAACAAAAGAGATAACACTAATAATGATGAAACAAAAATAAAAGTAAAATGAAAAAATAAAGAATAAAAATTAAAAATTAAAATTTAAAAATAAAAATAAAAAGCGTGAGCAGGGGATTTCAAGCAATGTTGGTTATATTGATTAGGTGGTTATATCTGCCAGGAAGTCAGATATCTCGGTCTACGGAGATTCCACGATCTCCGCTTGCCTCTGGTTCAGCAGGGAGCGGTCTACTGGTGAGCTTGAAGATGGCCCCGTAGGTCATCATCCAGGCCACGATAGGCACCGTGGTGCAGAGACTGACCCAGTAAAGCACGGAGCAGACTCCCCACACCAGGCCCCATCCAATCAAAATAGCCAACTTTAGGGACCAACGGTATCTGTTCTGGGGTCGCAGAGATAGAGTCTGATACAGCAGGTGTGCCACCACTGTTATGGCGATGGTCGCTTCCATCACCACTGTCACAATTCTGCCAGCCGTGTTTCCACAGTTGGTACGGGGGATGAGTAGGGGAGTAAGCCCAGCTGCACACTCAAGGGCTACCACAACAGTATCTACCATCAACCAAGCTGCGATGACCACACCCTGTCGAAACGAAGGGTTCACTCTTCCCAGCAAGTAGACGACAAACAAATGTGGCATGATTTCAGCTCTCTTGAGTATCACATGGGTCACAACCATCTTAGCATAGGCCTGTAGGGCCACAGGGATTCGCATAAGCCTTCCCCTGCCCCATTCCCCGGTATGGCAGTAGCACATCCATGCTGTCATAATCAGAAAATATTCTACCGAGCTCCCTTTAAAATAGGCTGGGCAAGGAGGCCAGAGTTTGGCGCTAGGTACTGCAGTAGTGCCCAACTCCCATGTGTACGGGCTCACTTCTGGCTGGCTAGTAGTTGCCTGGCTTTCTTCGGTGGTCATGATTCAGATTGAGATTTTCCTAAACCAATAATATGTAATGTGGGTTTTTCTTCTTAAAATCCCACAATATTGTTGAGTGATTTGTCTCTCCCACTCTTTTAGCTGTTCCCTCTGTTGGGCTGTTATTTTGGTTTTCCAATCACAGTAGCCAGGCAACACTATTCCAGAAGTGTTTGAATATCCGTACGCTCTATATGTAACACTGAGTCTTCTATCTTTGCCTTTGCCTTTTACAACCTGAGTTTTACACTTTTCTCCACAAGGTGTTCCTTTAAGCTCTTCAATTTTCTTTAACTCATAAACCTGTTCTTCACAGTGGCAGAGAATAATGTCTCCGTTTTTAGTTGTCACAACTATCTTATCTGAGGTTGTAAAAGCGTTTATCCAATAAAAGTATATAATTACCGTGGCCAAGGCACAAGGTGGTGTCTGCATTCCGTTCCCTAGTGCTTTTTGTTGGATAGCTGGTTATCTGTTAGTTCTCAATTGCTCTGGATGTTAGTTTTCTTGGGTACCGCTCTCTGCTGCTTCAGGGCTGAAGAGTGACTGTTTCCTGGTGGCTCTGGCCTTTTATTCTGAGCCAGCGCCCGGTTCTGGTGGGAGTGGCCTAAGGCTCCTCCCCCCTTTGCGGGCCATGGCTTTGATACACTCCTGTAGGGCTACACGCCCTACTAAGGCAACAAGGATTATGCCTACTAAGCTAACCAAATAAGGCCAGATCTGCAGGAACAGTTCAAACATCCATCCTTCAACTATATTCCCGCCTTCTTTGATCACCTCTCCAACACCATGTATGGCTTCTTTAACTTTGCGGCCTACGGTGTAACTAACCGTCTCATACCATGCGCAGCTATGCAGATTCTCTTTGTCACCACATTCTTTCCAGCTCTCTTCTGGATACTGACAAGTTAGGTTGGAATAGATTTGGTTCGGACCTACCCATTCATATCCCTTTATCTCGTCTCCGAGGCACATGCGGCGCCTTGCTGCATGGCCCTCGGCTAGAGCAATCATGGAGTCTGATACAAAGGGAATTATTACTCCCTGAATGTGCTTTCTAGTTCTCAACTTATGTCCCAATATAATATTAGTACAAGTTGTATCGTCAGGCACTGACCTTCTCCATATTTTACCATATTTCTTCCAGACCACTTCTGGAGCGTGGGTTGAGTATTCTCCTGCATAATAAGTGTCACAGTAGCTTTCCCATCCGGGCAGCTCATAACAGGGTCTTCGAGCCAAACTGATCACACACACTGTCTTTTGTTCATTACAAATCATTTTCCATGGCCTAGGACTAACATACCTGTCTGGGCGATATATAGCAGTCGCCCATATATCTTGCTCTTTGGAATACACAGTGGCTAAGAACTGATATCTAATCCAATAATTATTTGATTGATACAAACATGGAACTACCCATTCTTTCATTTCTTCTTCCTGAAACCCCCACCAGGTTCTTGTCTTATCCCTCTTATGGTATTCATGCCAAGCTTGGAGCAATATTTTAACTGTTTGTGCCTTTCGCAGAGTGGTACAATCGTAACGCCACGTAGACATGACAGCTACCTCAGTCTCCCACAGTTTGCATCTTGGGGATGCTCCGCTACTTTCCCACACTGAGTTATTAAGACTAAGGAAAATTCGTTCAGCTACACATTTGTCAATCTTGTCAAATTCACCTTTTGGTGCATTAAGGAGTTCATCTGGTCTAGGCAGCTTCTGCACAAACATGTCCGAATAGTATGGCCCCATTAGGCCCGTGTGAAGTCTAGAGTGTCCCTCTACAAAATCACCTTCAAAATGGGGTAACCCTGGGACTATCCAAACCCATGGTAATGTTATATTTAACCAATTTTCGTGCCAAGCATTTGCAGGATGAAATATAGCTGCCCAATTCCAATAATAATATCTCTGATTCCAAACTGGTGTTATTGGTAAGTAATACTGAGATTTGCACTCACCATACAGGTTCCAATAGCAGATTGGTAGTTTCTTTAATTTATTTTCTTTGCAATATTCCACGTAGGCCTTTGCCTTCTCTGTGTCATATTTTGGGTATACATGATGTCTTATTGGGAAACCTATGCCGCGGTCTCCCGCCACGTCTATTGGAGTGGGGGGTGCACCAGTATACCACTGACGGGTTGTTCCCCCAGTGGGCCGTACTTTGTGCATTGGGTTGGTCGCATTGGTTTTAAGCCCTTTCTTGTACTTAACAGTGTGAATAGTTTTGACTTTGGTTAAGTTCTTAGTTTCTCTAGTGTAATTTCTTTTGATGAGAGGAGGGCTTTGGTCACAATCCAGATGGAGGTTGCCCCAAAACTCCCAACGAGGGAGAATTGCTTGACAAGTGTCCTCTTTTTCTTTAGGCGGTGCGGGATGGATCACTTCTGTATCCCAGTAACCTTGATGTGCCAACCCTGGTAGTGGTCGACAGGCAAGATCACACTGCGTTTCAGGTGGTTGCTTATCTATTTGGATCCAGTTACATCTCATTTCTCTTCTAACCTCTTGTTCTAAGATTGCTGTCCAAACAACAAACCCGTCCCGCAAAATTAGCAGGTCGGTGATAGTCCAGGACACACCGGTCAGGTTTTCAGCATCAACAGCTGTGTACCATTCAGGCATGTTGTTCAGTTTTTTCCTCCAGGCTCGGTAGCCTGCTTTTCTCACTTGATTCCAGGTCAAAGTCTGATTTTGAATGTTCTCACTTTGATTCCATGGCATGAAGATGTTCTTTCGTGTGATGTCCCAGCAGGTCATGTTTGCATACTTGGATCTCCCGTGGGAGACTCTCACATGCGTTAGGCTCCATGGTCTGATTCCGGCTTGATACAAAATAACCAACAACATAATTAAGCCTATTAACACTACGAATACCCGCAGCAGGATTCGTAGACAAGTCGCTTTATCCATTCTCGTAATCCATGAACAGTCCTTAGGTCGGTCAGGGGTCGCTAGGTCCTCGTAGATGTGTGAGTCATTTTCATAGATGTGTGGATCATCATCGCTATCTGAATCATCGCTGCTTGAATCCTTACTATTCAGTCTTCTGTTCAGAGGAATCATGTTTGAGAGGTTTGCCTTTGTTTCTCTTGGGCCTGTGTCTCCTTCTCGAGCGCCTGTGAGTTGTGGTCACTCGGTCTTTAAGGAGCTCTAGATAAAGTGGAGAGGGGTGTGGCAATCCAGGTTGCAGTCCTTTCCACACCCACTTCCATTGAATCACCAGCCATTCACCAAGTTTAGGCTGGCGTCCTTCCCAGCGCCATTTCTGGGGGAAACTGGCTCCTTGAGTGTATTTCAGGTGTTTTTTATAATGAGCTATGAAATACTGATCTCCTCTGGCACCCCCTGGGGTCACAGATTCTATTAGAACCATTAATGGTTGGTCTTGATACAACACATGCATCACGTACCCTTCTCTTGCCCATGGCCTGTGCCAACGTCGGTAGGGGGTGTTCATACGGTCTCTCAGCACTCTTATAGGCAGGTGTTGATTCTCGATGATATAGCGCTCTGGGTTACTCACCATTCCTTGGATGGTTTTCACCATGGCGGGGCTTGTGGTCCATATCATCATGCCTCCCACAGAGATTTCAAAGAATCGACTTTGATATGTTTCCCGATAATTAGGTCCCCATCTTAATTTGATACTTATTCCTGCTACGGTCAGGTAAACTACGTTGAATATCCATGGTGAGGTTGGCGGGCAAGGTTTAGGACCATTCTCATATCGGGGCAGGTGTGCTGGTCTCAAGTGATATTCTTTTTGAGGGTCATTTAAATTAGTCTTTTTAAAATATTTGGTGTTTGAATAAAAGTAATTCTTGGTGCAGTCTGTCCATAGAGAGATATCGAGTTTAGGTTTGTTGAGCCAAACTATTTTATCATTTCCTGTTATTTTCAGAGCTGGTATTTTTGGACCATCTCTTTCAAATTGAACCAAAATATTCTCAGTATCTTCATCTATGGTTTTTGAGTCTATAATGTCCTCATCCATCACAAACCTGGTGGAAAGATCGGGTCCAGACATGCTAGGATCCGATGTCGTGTCTCTGGGCTGATCGTGCGCTTCGGGGGTTTAGGTGGTGTTTCTCCTCTTTCGTTTCTCATCACCCTCTCTTTATAGAGCTCCACACAAAGGGGCGAGGGGTGATGCAAGTCTGGGTTCAACCCCCGCCACACCCATTTCCATTGGGAGACCCCCCAACATAGAGGTTCAGATTGGGGGCCTTGCAACTGGCCAAAGGGTGCATCATTGCGGGCAGAGGCTTCGAAATGTTCCCATATATATAATATCTGATCTATGGCTTTTTCTCTCATTTCGGTCGCGAATCTATCATAATCTTTGCCCATTTCGATCAATTGTGTCGTTATACAGACTAATGGATGCCCTCTGTAGGATATCTTTATCCTGTAAGCCAGCCTTAAGGGATAATTTTCCCAGCTATGGGAAGGGGCATGGATTCGGTCGTACAGCATTCGCACGGGTAGTCTAGTGTTTTCAACCACCACTTTCTCTGGATCACACTCCCTCTCGTGGATCCCTATCCGTAAAGTTGGACTCGTAGCCCAGATGATATGATCCCCCACAGAAATTTCACAGTATTCTGTTTGATGGGGTTCTGCATAGTTTGGGCCCCATTTGATTTTAACCTGGAGTCCCTGTACTATCATCTGGACCGCGTTAAAAATCCAGGGTGTCCCCATTGGGCTTGGGTTATATGGGAGTTCAGTGAAATCACTTATCCAGACTAACCCAAGAGGCCTGTCTTTTGCCTGGGTGAGGTCTGATTCCCTGTATGTCCTTACACAGGAATTATAATAGTTTGATGACCCATTGTATTGGATGGAGAAGTCTTTTCTCGGCCGGTCTAGTTTTACCAGTTTACCGTGGACAATTAGGGCTGGAACATAGGGCCCAATTCTGGCCCTTTGGAACAACACATTTACCACTTCCTCACGTGGTTGCTTTTTTGTTCTGGGGAGAAAATCTATCTCGCCTGGCCCATAGGGCGCACACGCGTTCGGGTAGTTCCGGTACCAACATGAACCCGCTGTTCCAACTGACTTTAGATTAGCTTTTCCTTTCCAAATTATACTAGGGCATCTTATAATTTTTCTTAGCTTTTTTCTACCTTTTCTGTTGTTGCGATGAGATCCGTTGATGACTCTAGCGACCCTTTGGTTGGTTTTTACTTGTCCGCTTTCTTCCATTTTCGATGGAACGTTTTGCTGGCCCAAGCTTTTAATCCACTTTGTTTCTTTCCTGCTTTGCTTGATCGAGGCTTTTCTGCTTCGTCTTTGCTGTCCTCGATCGGCTGAACTGTGGCTCCGACTGAGTACACACCCAGGTATGGTGCAAGGATCATCTGCACGGAAATTCTAACCCTCTGGGTGGAGTCTGGCCTTATGGGCGTGTTTACCCGTTGCGCCGCTGTTCCGGGAATCTGCAGCACTCCGTGCCTCTCCCAGGCTTCCGGGGTGACTAAATACTCAGCGGTTTTCTGCTTGGGTCTTGCCCCATGTACTGTCCACGCATCTAAGCTGGTGGTAGTATAGTACAAATTTGTGTTTCTGGCCCCTGCTTCCCGAGGGACTTCAGGCAGGTCTACTAGGGGGAGACTCTGGTTCAAGATTACTTCTGCAATCAGTTGGGCCCATGTTGCCAATTCCCAGGGACCTTTCCAACCTCCTTTTTGAGCTTCTTCGTTTATCTCATCGGGGAGCTGGTTTGTTTCTATTCCTTCTGTTTCTGATGGGTCCCGAAATACTCTAAAAACTAATGGGAATTGGGTTGTGCCGATAGGGGCGTTTTTCACTCTCCCCATCATAGGGCTATAGGGCCAGGACTGCTGTACTGACTGTTCGAGTAGGTCTCGAGGGTTCCAATTTCTTTCTTTTGAGTCAGTTTGTTCTCCCCCACTGGGGCCTCCTATCCCTGGATACAGAGGTGGAGCCGAAGGGCTTGCATTTGGTCCCCGGTCATACTTCAGTAGGGTCGGGGCTTGCCTCGGGGCCTCAGACTTTCCTTCATCAACCTGTGTTTTAAAGGATTTGAGTGGGTCGCAGCATTTCCTTGTCTGCCAACCCATTGCTTTCTCAGAGTGCAACAGCCGAGCTCGTAACATCTCAGCTTGGCAATCTCCACAGTATTTCACGTCTGTTCCATCCCATTCACAGGTACAGTCCTTTGGGCCTTTTCCACTCATATCCCATTGAGTGATAATGATCATTCGAGGCAAAACAGCAATTCTGCACTCTCCGCAGATAAATGCGTTCATTACTTTTACTGGTTTTATTTTTAAGTGTTCAACATCAAATCTGTTTGATTTAGGCCTGAGGGGCTTTTTCTTCCCCGGGCCTCCAAATTTTAGAGGCAAACCAGTAGCCTTTGCGCAAATCGCACACTGATTATACAGTGCACTCCACTTTATAACTTCCTTCTCCGTTGACAGGTATCCTTTTTTGGCATATTCCAATGTGTTCAGGGCCCTTCCTGCCCAGAGCCCTGTGCTTGTCCTTCGTAGGATAACTCCCCCGTATATAGTGGCCATTCTAATGTAGGGGAGCATGCTGCTTGGTTCACTGGCCATAATCCGGTTTCTGGTTTCAACTTAGCTAGGAATTGGTTTCAATTGCTCTATACCTTGGACCCCTTTTTTGACTAATTCTACGGTGTTTTTGTCTAATAGTCTTTTGACTCTGTCTGTGGCGTTGTATTTGGGTCTTACCGCAACTGCTGACGGGTGATCCTGTGCTCTGACCCACACCTTCTGCCCCACCTTGAATGAGACGTCAGAGTCTGACTGTTCCTCTTTATCATTGGAGTCCCGCCCAGTTTCCTGCGTGGTGAACTCTCGTTGGTTAAGCTCCTCTGAAGGGGAGGGCCTATCAGCTCTGCGCCTGTCATTCAAGGCCTGTCCTATTTCCACAGTTTTAGTGCTCCATTCTTTGGTATTAGCATTTTTAGCTATCCAATTTTTGACTAAACCTATGGCTCTTTCAGCCACTCCGTTAGCTTGGGGTGTGTAGGGAGGCGAGTAAACACGCATTACCCCAAACGTCTGGCACCAGTGATCTACTTGTGCATTGCGAAAGTGTGTCCCATTATCGGTTCTCAACTCTTTTGGAATACCTAACGCCCCACAGACTTGTTCCAGCATGCTAACAACACTGTTGCCATTAGCTTTTCTTGCTGGTTTCACTATCACATACCCTGACATTGAGTCCACCAGCACAATAAGGTATTTCTCTCCCTTCTTGCCTGTGATCCCCATGGGTCCAGCTACGTCCATGCACACTGAACCCCAGGGTATGGTACTTTTGATAGTTTGTCCATCCACTCGGTGCCCCCTGCGCCCTGCATTATATTGACCACATATCTTACAGTCCAGTAGCACTTCGCGGATTTGTTTTAAGGGAATCCAGAGCTCCTGATGCTCCAATTCCTTACGTGTAGGTTGCACGCCCGCATGACCTAAGCTCTCATGCACGCCCCGCACAACCTCAGACACGTACTTCTGTGGGACCCTCCTTCCCTGGGGGGTTTGTTCCCACTTCTCGATCCCGACAAAAACGATTTTTCTCTGTTGTACATAACGATCAACTTCATCATTACCCTGCCAGTGCTTCCCTTCCTTAGTGTGGGATCTCTGGTGCTCGACTTCCAATTGCAAGTTTAGCCTAATTTCAGCTATTTTCTTCCACAAGTCATGATGAGCCACCACTTTCCCTTTAGCACTTTCAAATCCATTTTCTTCCCAAATGGATAAATCTTCATTCAGAGCCTGTGCACAGTAATAACTGTCAGTCACTACTCGTGCTGTTTTTACTTTTCTGTGAGTGAGTTCTAGCAATCCTTCGAGTACTGCCGTAACTTCTCCAGTTTGCGCACTTCCTGGCACTCTCCCCCTCCTACGGCAGCACTCGTTCCCTTGAAATTTAAGAATAAATCCCCAGTGTGCTACCTGATCGGTTCCTTTCTTAGATCCATCGGTGTAGAGAGTCCAGTCGTGTGTCTTTGGTTTTTCGGGCATCTCATTTTTTGCTTTTTTACTCACAGGTTGTGCTGGTCCTATCTCTAGATCGGGGTCTAATAAAATGTCCTCCCACCTACCCCATCTGGAATTCGTGGCTTTGGTACTTTCTATTGTCCCTTTTCTGAGATATTTGTGCACTTGACTTTGTGTTATGACTTTGATAGGTTGGCCTTGAGCTAGATCTTTTAGTGTACCCCAGTATCTAGCTAACACTGCTAGTTCTTTTTCTTCCTGGGGAAACTTTTTCTCAACTGAGGTTAACGAGTAACTCCAGAGAGTAACTAGCCCTCCATGTTCATTTTTAACTGAAACCATAGCGTTGTCATCTTCGCAACTGACTTCAGCTACTAGTTTTGTCATTACACTTCTTGGCTCTAATCGCACTGCTTCTTTGATTTTTTCTCTGAGTTCTTCCAGATCTTTCTGATTTCCGGCTGTCCAAATCCATGCTTGTTTGCTTTTCTTTTCATCCTGTCCTTCCTTTTTCTTCAGACAGGCATACAAGGGTTTTGCATATTTCTGGTAGTTAGGAACATGATCTCTCACATAGTTGCACAGTCCTAAGATTTTTTGTAGCTCGTTTTCGGATTCAGGGGGCTGAATTTGCTCAAGTTTTTCTCTGTAACCCTCGGAAAGTCCCAGATCGGCCGTTACTTGGAAACCTAAATAGTTTACTTGGAACTGCCCAAACTGACATTTCTTCAGATTAAGTTTCAGCCCTGCTTTTGTAACTCGTTGCAACACTTCTGCCAACCGTTCTAGGTGTTCCTCCTCTGTGTCATCCGCGATGAACACATCATCGATGTAAACTGTTGCGCCCAAGTCTTTAAGCACATCCATTACGGCTGACTGAAACACATTTGGAGAGTTTTTGTACCCCTGTGGCAAACGCTGCCACACATAGCTCCTTCCTTGATGGGTAAAAGCTGTTTTCCCTTGTGATTGTTTAGCCAGTCTGAGAGAGAAGAATCCATTTGCCAAATCAATGCAGGATTTGTACTTTTTCACTTGTAGAGTTTTCAGAGTACCTTGAGGGTTTATGAGGCTCGCTCGGTTTGCTACCGTTCGCCTATTTAGTGCTTTAAAATTAATTACTGGTCTCCATCCCCCTCCTGCGGACTCAGGTTTCTTTACCGCTTGGATGGGGCTGTTAGTAATGGGATAAGATTCTTCTCTGATAATTCCCAAAGCACTTAATTCCCTCACAATTTTATTCATTTCTTCTACTGCTCCCGGGTTCAAAGGGTATTGTCTCACAGGTGGATGTACACCTCCTTCAATTGTATGTACAATTGATGGGCCTAAATCTCCACAATCATTTTTAAATCTGGCCACTGAGGCCGACTCGATGATTTGTTTTAACTTCTCTTTCCCAGCCGGGGAGAAGTCACTTTCATTTACTCTTTGTTCTGTTACTTCAGGGATATTTACAGGTTTATACCATTCTTCTGATTCATGTTTCTCATGAGTAGGCCCTATTTTTACCAACCTGGATTTAAGCATATCCAGTCGTCTGTTTAGAGCTCTACGGTCTTTCCGTGGTTTTCTTAATTCTTTCAAATCAGTTATTGCAACTAGGTTGTATGGTCCTTTGATCCAAACAATTCCGTGCCATAATGCATAAGGCATTTTTTCTATGGTTCCATTAGCCAATTGAACCGTTAGGTGTCCTATTGTTTTTAGGTTTTTGCGGGTCATAGACACCTCTGCCCCAGAGTCTATCAGATAGGGCTCTCCGTCCACTTTGGTGTGGATTTCGTCCCCATCCCAATAAGCACCTTCTAGGGTGACCCGCGACCTATCAGCCATTATTTAGCTGGCCCCCCATCCCTTTTCTTTCGGGATTCCTGGAGGGCCTGTCTTTGCTCAGGGGTCATTCTATTATATTCTTCTGTAGGCACGTAATCGCTCTTTTTCTGAGGTGCTGCATTTCCAGGTGAAGCTTGATACCTTCTTGGCTGTTGGTTTCTGTACTGTTGTTCTTGCTGAGGTCTCTGAGACCGTTCTCCATACTGTTGTTCGGATCGTGGTCTTTGGGGATTTTCTCTGTATTGTGGCTCTGACTGCCTTGGAGACCCTCTATATTGTTGCTGCTGTTGTTGTTGCGGGGCCCTGGGGGCCACTTTTGGCTGTTTTGAGCTCTGTTTTGTCTCATTTTTCCTCTTTTCCTCCCAGTACTGTTGTTCTAGATCATAAGCTTTCACTGCCTGATCGATCTGGGGGACTAAAGTATCATTGGGCATTGAAATGAATTTCACTTCACCTTTCCTACCCTTTGTTACTATTCTTAAGGCTTTAACATACCTTTTTGGTGGGACATTTTGTTTTAGTGAATACCAGACTGATGTGAGGTGTTGGCCTTGATCCATGCGTACTTTTGCCCGTTGAATTTGAGCATCCTCATCATCCATGTCCTCAAGTACCAATCTTTCAAAATGATCTTGAGCTGTCTCCTCTTTGCCCACTGGGTTTGCAGTGACATTACCCAGCCACAGTTTTCTGGCTGCGTCACACTCTGTGGAACTAATCACCATAGGCCATACATCTTTTATGTATTCTTCGGGTTTTTCATCAGATCTTTTTTCCCTTACCAGATTTTTCAGCATTTTGTACTCCGATAACTATCAGCTTCTGAGCTGAGGGTTTGGTTCTGTTCTGCCCTCTTAGATTTTCGGTCTAACTGAGGTTCGTGGCATGACTGATTACTTTCTTCCTGACCAGTTGCCTCTTCATCACTCTCTGATATCTCATCCCTCATTTTCTCATTTGTTTCTTTGGCATATTTGTAAGCAGCCTTTTTCATTCTTCTTAGCATCACATCATGCGCTATTGACACGTAAGCTGTTCTAAAATTATCAGTTAGGTCTTGGTGTGCGGCTAGTGTGGGAAATGTGGGCATCATCAAGATGTTAGCCCACTCTCCCAGGGTGGCTTTCACTGTCAATCCCACCATCTCATCTAAACTGTCTGCCCACACAGGTGGAATGTCACGGTTGTTTTGACCGGCCTCAGGAACGTAGGTACTACGTCCCCGCTTTGTCTTTATGGGACCCCAAGTAATGTCCCTGGCTGCTCGTTCTGACGCTTGATGTGGATTTATTAGTGCTACTGCTTTCTTTTGACCTTTTCTTAGTCCAAACCTCAGGGACTTCGTTATCAGATGAGCTTGCTCTATTGAGCTCAGGCTAACACTATCGTCACTTTCAAAGTTCGTTAACCCTTGGTCTTCATCAGATTCTCGGTCTAATCCTTCTTGTGGGTTTTCATCCCCGATCTCTGCGTTTCCTTCATTCAGGGCTTGTATTTCGGTGACTACCTGATGTCCAGTTCGTCCTCCTGGAGTATCTGCTCCACTCCTTCTGATTCTGGATTTGGAGCCGCTCAAATCTTTCCCTTTGGGGGTGTTCTCAGTTAGTGTTAACCTTTGGTGGGTATCTCTCACGGTGGATTTCTTTTGCCCTGTATCCCCTGAGGTACCTGGTATCTCTCCATCATTCATTTCAGTGTTTTTGGGTTGTTTGTTGACGGATTGTCTCCCTAGCGGGGACATTGTGGCCAATAACCGTTTCTTACGTTCTTCCTCCAGGTTGGGTGGGGTCACTATGACTATTTCTGTTAACGGGGAGACGCTTGGCATACTGCCTCCTAAGTAAGTTACCGTATGGAC